>JAODKL010000107.1:27029700-27043653 GCA_026780765.1 Petrocephalus schoutedeni
ATTGGTGCTGAGTAAAAGCACATGTAGCACTCTGGGACAAATGATTTTTAGATTAGTAAAATATTTAGTCTTTGCGTGTAAAAAAAAAAAAATAATATATATATATAATAATAATAATAATATATATATTATTATTTTTTTTTTACAATATCTCAGCGCCATTACAAATAGGTTTTTAGAAAGTTTATGTTTAAAATTGATTTAAAACAAAAATAGATTAATGAAATTCAAAATGCTCTCAGATTATTGGTGCTGAGTAAAAGCACATGTAGCACTCTGGGACAAATGATTTTTAGATTAGTAAAATATTTAGTCTTTGCGTTCTGTTAATGATGACGTGTTCTGGCCTTTCAGGGCCACTGTACAAATCCATATTAAAAAAAGTATACATCTGGGCTGTAAAGACAATAAATTGCTGCACCTATCGCTTTATACGGCAAATGTGTACATGCACGTATGTGCATCTATGTATTGCAAGTTCTTAATAAAGGAGTGCGATGGTGATGCAGAGAGCAGCACTGCTATCTCGCATTAACGAGGTTTGAATCCTGCCTCTATTCTGAGTGCGGAGGTCTCGTGTTTTGTGTGTCTCCTCCATGTATTCTGGTCTCCTCTCATAGTCCAAAGACACAGGTAAACTGTGTAAACCGATATCTCTGAGTTGAATATAAAGTATTGCTATGTGCGCTTTGGTGGTGTGCAGTTAATAGATGCTATTTGAAAACAGGGAGCCTGTCAGTTTGAATCGCACCCCCATATCTTTTTTGCGGTGTTCTCCTGTTCGCGCAGCCTTGTTTCAAACACCTCCTGGCACTCCCACAGTCCAAAGAGATGCAGCTAAGCCGATTGGTGTCTTGCTCATATCGTACAATTGAGTGTTTGAGTGTGTGCATGTATGGGCTGAGTGACAGAACTTACCCTGCACATGCACTGTTACAGTATCTGTGCTTCCCCCCTGGACACAATAACAGGTTAGAACTTAATTAATTTAATTCTGCTAAGATTTTTATACAATAAATCAAATTATGACAAAATCAAATATCCATAACATATAATTGCCCATTGTAGACATTCTGCGAAAGTTTTCTACAAGCCTTGAGTTGCTTATCAAGTCCTAATATATTCAGTCAACTTCCTTGTGTCAGCTGTAAAAATTCCTGCGCCAGTTCAGAGTTATAAATGGAACAAGGTTTCCACCTGCTGGTATAAAGGCGATATAACAATTGGACGGAATCTCAAAATGGAAAGTGTCACCAACGATTTGTGTGTTCCTTCTTGACTGTAAATAAACTTAAATTAACTGCTCTCAGAATATAGTTGAAAATATTTATGCAGTTTTGCAAGCATGCACCCATATTTCAGAAGGATTTCATAACTATTTGTGTGCATGACCAGTAATTAGGAAGACATCAGAAGACGAAATAATGCGAATGAAAACTTCAAGTCACAGGCGGAATATGAACTATGAATGACGCTTACAGAAGCGAAGTCATCCAGCTACGTGTATATGTTGTGTGCTTGATGCTCTCCTACCTCCTCCCATCCCTTTGTCAGCATAGGAAAGGGTGTGAGCCATTGTCTGATAGCAGGATTAATGTTCTCCGTATACTTCGGCAGAGAGGCAGGGCCAGTTATGTGCTTAGCTGGATGAGTTACGGCGCCAAGGTCATTACAGCGCAAATGGTTTCAATTGCATTTTTTTTTCTTCTGTAATTTTCCTTGTGCTAATTTTAGATTTTAACTGCCGCAATATATGGAGAACAAAAGTAAACTTATTTATTATTTATTTTAGTCTTCATCTTTTCATTCCCCAATATTAAAACTGCCTTTTAATATTGATAATATAATATAATATATAATAATATACCTTTTAAAAAGAAGCTACAACGCTTGCTGGTATTAAAATGACAATACTTCATTAGAAACTTTTCTGAATTGTGTATAGCCGCGTTAACGGCTGCCCTTAACATTATTGGTGTTAAACTCACCGTAACCTCTAACAATATATCTGCTGTCTCTAGAGTAAAACGTGCTCTGACTTTCGATTAATCTGGTTCCTGAGCTCTACTTCTATAAGCTGCCAAAAAGGACAGTGGGACACTGGCTATTTCACAGAGAAAAAAGGTTTTTCTTTACCTTTTATAGATTTCCCTGTCTTCTACTAGGTCACCCATTATGATTTATCACATAATGTCAGCAATTACTTAAAGTTACACAGTGTTCATCCCGGTAATTATTAATTGAAAAATATTGACAAAGTATCTATGTTTGCACAAAATGTTTTATGCCCTTATGTCACAATGTAGTCTTTCAGCTGTCAGGGATTTTTTTTTAAGTTTATCCATCTTAAAAAGATAGATTAAGCCTTGCTGTGACTAACAATCACTGTTTACAATAATGTAACATTACAACATAACACTGTCAAGATTACAGTGCTACTCCCTATATGCACATAACCCATGTTTGGGTTCTTATGGATTCTTCCTTAACCGTGGGTGGTGCTGCATCTCAGTGGGTAACACTGTGGCCAGCCCTCCGATCTCACACCTCCAGGGCTGTGGATGCGACTTCTAATCCTGGCTGTGTGGTTGTGTGTTTCTGCGAGGAGGTCACATGTTCTCCAAACGCATGCATGTGCATGTCACCCCCAGCTTCCAAAGAAGTGGTACCCCTAAATTCCTCACAGTGTCTGCCTTGCGGTGAAATGATAACCTTTAACCCAGGCATTCTGCATGGCCTGCGCCCCCTGGGACATACCCAGGCTCGCCACAGCCCTGCAATGGATAAATAGGAAGTGGATGGATGGATTCTCCTGCATTTCACCTCCCTGCACATAAGGGCTTAAAGTAATAAATCCTATAAATAAGTTTGTAAGCCGGCCATTCCGGTCCTGTGGAAGAATGTGATTTCCTTCTGGAACAAGTGATGTTGCTGTCTGGAATGGCGAAGGTGCTAAAAGGTCTGGAAGAGCTGAGGGATTTCGCCGCACACCACCCAACAGCCCACTAACAGCACATGACTCCAGCCCGCCCTGCTCCGCGTGATGCCGATCGAGGTGTGGGCCCTTCCTCCCCATAGCCAGAGTCAAGCTCCAAACGCTTCCGCCCATTCAGGTGCTGTCCCCCTAACGGCTAGGAGAGCGTCGCTTGACAGATTGTCCTTTTCCTTGACAATCTCGACCAGATTCTCTGCATCTGGCCACGATCCAGAGATTTACAGTAAGTGCAAAGGCTGGCCAGGGCCTGAGAGAGAGAGAAAGGCTGGTCTTCGGGCTGGTGAAGATTTCCACAGGAAGCTGGCAAATCAGACACAATGATAATAAAAAAGGGAGTTAAAGTCTTTGTCTGTCAATACTTCAGATGTCTACAGAGGAAATATAATCTCTTTAACTGAACTAAATGTCCATTTAAAATCTACGATAGGGAAAGAAGCATACTTGCTAGCTATGAATCAAAAAAGTTGAAATCCTTTATGAAAAGAAATAAAGTTTTTTATTACAACAAACATGAACTATTGTACTTTTGTGCCGTTAATGCGAAATGTTTTTCTTTCTGATTTTCTGCGCATTAAACGAGCAAGGTAGTTCAAAGTAGTTTAGAAATGCTGCTTCCCATGCAGCAGATTATACTTTTGATATTCATGGAAAGATGCCGGAGGGTCTGAATTGCACTCATAGCTTCAGCTGAACATGGCGGAGAAAATTAGGTTCTCAGTTTTATCCAAACCCACAGAGTCAATGCCCTGAGCATTGAGGGTGGGGGGGGGGCAATGTACCTTAACCCCCCCCCCCCTCCCCCAATCACCATACACATGCCCCTTCTTGTTTCCTACCACATATATGGAATTTAATAGTTAGACATTCCGACCCCACAAAAGCCTGCAGACCCACAGTCCAGAGCCCATCGTCATCATCGCTCGCTCATGAACACCTCCGCTGGGGGGGAAGTCGATGGAAAGTGGTAGTGGAGACACTTGTCTTCGGCGGGTCAGGTGGACGCTCGAGAGAACGGAGCTTGCTTACTAGCAGGCCAGGACCTGCTTCACTTTGCATACCGTGCAATTAAACAGCGGGAAAAATGTACCCTTACACTCTCAGCTTCATATGAGCGGAAAACAACAGCCACGGGATCCAAACATATTACAAACAGCCCCAAAAAGAACCTTTAACAAAGTGAAACAATTACAAAACCTTATATTCATCAGACTGAAAATGATGTTGAATCCCAGCTTTAAAACTAAAAACAAAATATACCACCTTAGATCCAGCAAATGTTCTTGTATAGACTATTTGCCTGACATGCACAATGCAAGCACACGTTACATTTAACACATTACACTGATGCCACACGTGTCAGATAAAATAATCAGTTTATCAATAAAATTTCCTTTTCAATGAGTTTATGAAAACATATAACTTCTGATGGCATATTGTTCCAGAAATATGTATCTATAAAAGAACATCAATTTACACAATAACACAGTGCCCTTAAGTATAAACTGGGACACACAAAGGAACATAAATAAATGACCACTTATATTTTGGATACAGCTGTCTCATCTGTGGCTTTATCCCAAATTCTAGTCGAGACAGGATTGTAAAGGCCCTCATGTGTCATAGTTCAGTGTGTTATAATCACTTCAGGAAATGTTCAGGAAGTAGCTGACATGATTTAGTCTGGGAGGCAGCATTGGAGCAGAGAGGTAAACACACACAGGTTAAGCTGCGTAGTCTGAATCCCTGTTTGGCCCCAGGTAGGTGCAATAAAGGCACGGGGGCTTGTACTGACAGTCTTCTACTCAAATTCTTGTACCTTCAGCACATATGCAATGGAGCATTCAAAACAAAGCCTGAACAGACCCAACAATCTGTCCCAGTGTTACACAACAGCATTCCACAGGCATAAGTAAAGGACAGAGCTCTATACTATGCAATTATGCACATGGAACCATCTCATGGTAAACATGCGACCAACTGATTTTATGAGCATGAGGTACTCCCTGTCTAAAGGCATCACCTCAGCGTAATTACCACAGTGATTTAGTATGGCAATGCTTTCTTTGGAAGTAGTTTAAGGGAAGACAAAAACTGCAAATTATGCTAGGCATTTGTTTTTTTTTTTAAGAGAGAATTTCGTCGGGTTTAATAAACTGCCCATCAGTACATCATTAGAACTCCACTATGGTAAATTAGTAATTTTCTTTTTATGGTCTGTCTATCTGTCTCTCTGTCTGTCAACATCTAATTAACTGTAATATTATAATTAAACTGTATATTATAATATTATATTGAATTACAATGAATTATATTATATGAAAACTCAAATTTTTCTTTCTTTTTTTTCTCTCTGTAATATTTGGCCTAAGAAAATAATGATTTTTTTGCTGAATATCAGAAGTAATATTTTTTATATCTGAATATATATATTCAGATATAAACATGTAGGTTTAAGCCCAGCATAATCTTACCATCTTCATTTGGAGAACAGACAATAATGATTTACCAGATGTTTGGTCATTACTTATATCCGACTTACCCTATGATGCCATGTGTGAGCCTGTGAGCATTTAACCCTTCGTGTGCCACAGTAGGATTTCCAGTCTCCTGTGTCAGTGGGAGTGTTCACGAAGGTGGAGAAGTGCAGGAATCTGCCAAGGCAAACGATTAGGTAATTGAGGAAGACCTTGTGGAGAATCCCCTGCTTGTCGTCATTCTGTTGGTAGTTGCTACGGTAACATCTTAGGTGACGGGTATCTCCTGGTTAAGAGCAGGCGGAGAGGCTGAATAAAGACAACATATTTATCTTACCTACACTGATTTACAGAATCCTCCAGATCGATTACTTGTGATGCCTTGATGCCTGTGATTGTTCACTGGAGAGTTTCACCTCACACAGAGAGCAAACACAGTTAGGGAGCAGCCCTGATTTAAGCTGATGTCCTTTCCCTTCCACAGCAATCATGCACGAGCACATTCTTTACCGCCACAACTCTTTGGTGTTGCTCTTTATTTCTCCACACATCCAATATTACAACTTTTTTTTTTTACTATGTTTATTGTTGCAACCCTAACCCTAACCCTTTTTTTTCTCAAGACAGCAATTGCATCGGGTTTCTGAAGCAGGCAATTTGCCTAACCAGCTGACAAAGAAAGCGTTTGCAAATCCCACCCCAAAGTGCGAAAAATAGTGCCCCAGCTGGGTTGGTACTTTATTTACTTGAAGCTTTGATACTGGTACTCCATTGGTCAATTGAAAAGGGAAAGTACCAAAAGTGCGGTAATGATCTCACCAAATGCATTTTGTTTGCCTTGCCCGCCTACAGCTCGGGGCCCTGTACTACAGTTCAGGTTAGCCCATGCATACATTTGACCTTGATTTACTGAACATCTTTGAAATTTTGAAAAGCGCCATATAAATAAAATGTACTATAATAATAACAATAATAATAATAATAATAATAATGATTGTTAGTAGTGAAGCTTGTGAAGTTATTAAATGGAGTTTGCAGTTCACTAATGAATCTATATCCCATATCTTCATTCAGATTCCTTCATTAGGCAATATATGACAAGCTGCTAAATATCTGTGACTCGGAGTGCAAGACGCTGCAGGTTGTGTTGCTTCTGACTGCATCTCTTCTCCCTTGGGCATGGTGATGGCATCCTGTTTACACTGCCAAAAATTGACATTAGAGAGATGAACAGGAATGTGCAGGTGATATGTTTGTGTTTAATCCTGGAGCTATTTTTAAACATAGAACTTATTTATAAAACTCCTTAAAGCTGATTGAAGGAGCAGTGACTGGTACTTTGATAATTACTATGGCATTTGAGATGAAAACCTAAGTATGTTTCGATATATTTCAGTATATTCCCATATACCTAATAAATATGCCATTGAGTATCCATATTCAAATCCCACAACTGTATTGGTATAAAAATATAAGTACAACACATAAAGAAAGCTGGAAAGTAAATTTAGATGTGGCATATGTGCACGACAAAATAATATAATGTTTTTCTTCTAGGTCTGTACCCATCCATCTTCTGCATTCACTTGTCTTGTTCTGGGTCACTTGGGGCCAGAGCCTATGGGCACAAGGCAAGGAACAACCCAGGATGGGATGCCAACCCATCACAGGGCTACACTCACACACCATTTACTCACATACACACATCTATGGGCAATTTGATAAGTCCAATTATTATGTTTTTGGACTGTACAACCCAAAGTACCTGGAGGTGTACCATGATGCATCAGTGCTAACCACTGCACCATCCTGCCAGCCACTAACAAGAATGTATTGGTTTAATTGGTTTCGTGTTTGACTATGAAATAATGAATAGACTACTACAGTATGTGTTACAACCAACAGGGGCTTGCTACAACTTTCTGTAGGTGAGCCATCATGTGCAAAAGAGACGAATAGTGAAATTGTGAAGCACTATTTGTAATGTTACACACTAAGAAATTCCTCGGATGAGGAAAAAAAGATTCTCATGGTCTAGGTTATTTCACATCACCAGGGCATTGGAATCGGACTGCAAAGGAATTGTGGCGTCCTTTCATGGCTTGGAGCACGGTTGCTAACCTTAATCTTCATCAGCCACCCATCTTCACACAGTGAACCCTAAGCCACGTACTGAACACCAGATGAGAATCTGCAAGTTCCTTATCTGACTTATTCGCAGTGGGTGAAGATGTTTCAAAGATATGAGGCTCCTTCCTTTCTCAGATGAGGGACATTTCGATGTTTGTCACTGTTGGGCAATTAGGTCACAATCACTTCCTTTTAGTAGACTTCTGCCTGGTATTGTGCTGACCAGAGACATTTTTTACATGTCATGTCTCTGTTCCATTCCTATATGTTCACTCCATTCACCCACATGTCAACTTTCAGAAAGCTGTCTAATCTCCCTAGTCCGTGATACCTCCAGAATGATCCAGTTTCTGCAAATGACACGGAAATCCTTGAAGTTCTGTCATATGGAAAGCTTTTCCACGTGTTATCTGATGAGGATGAAAGCTCACTGATATGTTTTGTAGTCGGAGTGCAAATTCAAGTCCCAGCTTGAGTCTGAGAAGGGATATGATAATCAAAAGCATCAGATGGCTCTGATACAAGAACTTCACCCAGATGCCGTGATATCCTTTTTAAAGTAATATATATGGTCACAGTTATATCTCTGTTCATATCAACAGTTGGATAGGTCTCAGTTGCAAAGGTGTGGTTTAATAGTATGTCAGAGTTATAAATGTGTGGTTAAAAGGTTTGTTGTCCTCTTTTGAAAAATGCTTTCGATGCAGATGTTTTGTTTTTTGTTTTAACATAAAATGAACTGATGATCGTGGCAGCAATACTTTAAGAACACAAAGCAGATGCCGCATGTTTAGATTTATTAGATAACCTATGACAGTGTTTCTCAAACAGGTCCTCGGGGCCCCCAGACAGCCCATGTTTTTGCTCCCTCCCAACTTGGTAGGAGCAAAAATGTGGACAGTATGGCAAGGAACTGGGAGGGAGCAAAAATGTGGACTGTCTGTGGGTCTCTGAGGACTGGATTGAGAAACACTGACCTATGATCATGCTGTGATGGGGTTATTAAGTTGATTTTTAAGCACACAATGTGTTTTGTGTGAAAGATCTCACATTACATGCAAGGTTCTATAACTTAAAAAAAGCATATAAAATACTGAGAGATAATTCCGCCCATGGGCTATAAACGTATTGCATTACAAATCAAACCTCTATTTTTTTGCAACCTGCGGCAGTCTGCAATAAATAAGCCTCTTTATGCTTTACTTCTCTGTTTGGAAACATTTTTCCATGATTGCATTTAATTTTATATCAAAGGCTGTGGGTTAGATAATGACACCATTTGATTTAAGGCAGGGATTCAACGTGTTCAGGAAGATCAATATCAAACAAGGGTTTCATTCAATTGTAACACCTTCACTTGAATTTATCCATTCACCCCCTCTTCTTATGCAGTACGGGGCTGTGGAGTTTATCATATCATGAGTTCAAGTGCATAGGAATTTTCAGGTTATTTCTGTGGCATGAGACGCACTAAAACACGGATTCCTCTGAATTCCTCAAAAAATCAATTCAGGGCAGCGGCCTTGCTTAAGGGACTAACAGTGAATTGATTACTCTCCCAGCAATGAGATTCAAACTGGTGACCTTCTGGCCATGGAGTCATAAGCTACTGAGCCACCCACCAGTCCCTGTTCCTCTTTTAGCAACCAGTCCATTAGTCTTGAAATTAAACCCCAATACAACCTTCCTTTGCTTTTCCATCCCTGAATTATATTTGGTTTATCTGCAAAATAGTGAGGATATATGCTCTTTTGATGCATGTATTAAATAGCAGTATTCAGTATTAATTATACTATTTTTTTTACCTGTTTGAGCAAAGCATGCTTATTTAATTTAACACATGTTTAAGGATGCCTACCTATATTGGTGGAACTCAGTCAACTTAACCTTTGTCATCCTCAGAGAAACACAACTTTAGGTGCAGAGTTAGTCTTTCTAATTATACCAAACCAATTATGTCCCAGAGCCAGTAACCAACAATGAATGTGAGAAAACTCCTCCTTGTCTCCAGGACATGATTCTGGAAAGCCTGCTTAAACTTGTGCTGGGGTTTTCTTCAACTGAATACTTAAGTTATTCATCAACGAACTAAAGCACGGCATCCTCATAGCCACAATTTCCACGGTTTGGAACTAAGCTTCAGTGCCAAAACTAGACATCACCCTCATCTACTGTACAGCCACAGCCCTTTTTGCAGGGATTTAAGCTGAACCCTAATGATGACACTTCATTGCCACATTGAGAAATTACTGGTGCTCAAAAGCAGGGTTTTTCAGTCCTGGCCATAACAATACATCATGCACAATAGCTACCCAAAATGATTTGGCTCAAAAGCTGCTTAAACAAATTGTTACAGTTAATGACAAACCTACACACAGCACAAAAACAAAATCAAAATTTATACTTAATATTTGTGCTTAAATCTAATTTAGAGCAGCAGGTGACGGAATGACCAACAGAGAGACAGATCTAAAGACTAACAGTAAATAGTCATTGTGATGTAAAAAAAAAAAAAAAAGTTTAAACAAATGTAAGTATAACGTTATAGAATTATAGGACACTTGAGTACTGATTACTGACCATAAACTTGATAATTTGGGGCATGTTTGAACCTAGGTAAAGCCTGATGAGAACTTTAATCAAGTTGCTTCCACTTACTTGTTCCTTTAATTAAAATGCTTGTCAATAAAAGACCTTTTGTTACATTTAACAAAGCCCTTACATTAGGAATCTTACATTAGATTTAAAGTATCCTACTGTAAGTGTCTGTCTGTGCTCAGACAGAATCTAAGATGCGTATCTAAATGCTGCGTATGATACAGAAAAGAAACGTACATTCATTATCTCAATAAAAGATTGTTCATGATGCTCATAATGCTTGTTTGGCAACAGAAATGCTTCTCTAAGTTATTTTCAAATTGTACAGAATGCACCTGTGAGAGTCTGCATAAGCTAACCATCGATCAGCACATTGCTCTGATTCTTTTCATGCTTTATTTTCCACCTCCCACTGGAGCCCATGAACTAGTATATCCTAAGCTGGAGCATGGACCCCAGTCTTGAACAGTTTCCAGAGAATGGATGCACTTATTTGCATGATCCAGTGAACTGATGCAATTTACTATATCAGTCATGCCCTGTAAATGCTGGATTACTGGTCACACACTACCATCTCATGTGTTCTGATGGCAGTTGAGGTCATGATGATATTTTTGCATGCACTTTTTGCACAACTGCATTTTTTATCTGCATTTTTGCAGCACTGTATTCCAGAAATACTTGCACGCAGAAATGAATTTATTAATTTATTATTAATATATTGTTATTATTAGTTTATTGATTCACATACATTGTGGCAATATGATGGTTTCCTCATTAGATTTCATTAGTTAAATTGTCCTTTATTGTAAGCTTGCTCTTTTTTTGTGGTTTTTGTACGTGTAATGCTATCTTTTCCAAAACATAATGGAAAATGCTTGACTAAGATCATATAGTAGCAGATCTAATGTTGACATCAAACTTCACTCCCTGACAAAATACATGAATGTCTTAAAAAACGGCAGTCACGTCACATACCACCGACAGTTCCTGTGTAAACCTGGAATTGCACCATAACCAGTGGCTGAAGATGCATATCTGTCCTGAAGCCTGAGGAACACCTCATTACATGTCAATGAAGACATCTGATATCTAAGACAGGAACTACTTCAAGTACTATCATTGTATCAGATAGGAACATTCTGTTTAGTAAACTGCATCTATCTCCAAGGAACACATTTTTATTCATGTCAGGAGTTAGTTTGATGCCTTTTCCCAGGCAATATAGCATGATGGAAGTTCTCCGTCTTCAAGATCATCAACACTAGAGCATTAACACAAAATGCGTCCAGCAGAGTAGTGACAGGTCAGTGTATTTCAACCCAGTCCTAAGGACCCACAGACAGTCCACGTTTTTCGTAGAAATGTGGGCCGTCTGGCAGGGAGCTTTGAGGCAGCAAACGCGTGGGCCACCTGCCAGTCAATGAGGACCAGGCTGAGAAACGCTGTAATACAGTGTAAAGTGGGGTTCCCCAATATCAGTCTTAGAGGGCCAGTCTGCAACACAGTTTTCAAATTTCCCTGCTGAAATATACCAATACACCTTGCAATTAGCTGGTGAGCTGACTAATATGTGTTTGAGCAGGGAACTCCGTGTTGCAAACTGTCGCAGACTGGCCCTCCAAGACTGGAATAGGGGACCCCTGGCGTGGAGCAATATATAAATAGCCCCTGTAACACAACATGTGTACTGAACTACACCTAAATCTAAATTTCTCTTCACATTTGAGACATATCGTATATCGATATCATATGCAATTGTTCAGAGTCCAGCTGGAGTGAGATGACTGAAGATCAAAATCCCACAGGTTAAATATGACCTGCCAGTCATCAGATTGAGTTTGTTTACTTTATGTATCTGCATATCTGTTTATGCTCAACTTATCGGCTTTGATTGGATGTTTTGTGAACCGCATTTGTGGGTGGCCTGGAGCTACATTGTGGTGCAGATGCAGTTAGGTTTTTTTGGATTGATTCTGTGCCAAGTAGCTCCCGCGGATGTTTTTAAAGCTACATCAAAGATTTCCTTCAGGCAATATGTTGCTGCGTCACATAAGGTAAATCACAGTATACCATCTGAGGTTTTGTAATCAATTTTTATGGCATCTACTTTTTTCTTATTTCTCTAGACTGTGTCTTCAGATGTGTTGAACTATTTTACTCATTAGCCATTTGTTATCTTAAGGTTGGAATTCTATTGATATTGAAATCGGTTTTTGTTCCTTGAATCTCAAAGCATTCTACCTGTATATTTATCATTACGTCCATAGCTACAAAATATATCTGAGTGTTCCTTCAGCACTGACTGCAGGAATGCATTCTCTTTGATTTCCAAACATTACACAAGAACATTTAATAAAATAGAATACTATTTTATTTAAAATATAAGAAAATTTTACGTAATACCTAATTCTTTAGTATAAGATAATACTATAGTACAATACTATACCAGTAAAATACTATGCTTTAATGAGTCCCAGCCTCACTCCCATGTTTTTGAAAACCTCTGCAAAATGCCATTTCCATTTCACGAAAGACAAAAGGTGACTTTTAATTGAAGGGGAAAAAAACTAAGTTCTGTCTGTATACATATGAAGAGGAGAATAATAAAGTAGATTAAGACATGATTTGGAGAAATTAAAATGTGCATACTGTACATGCATGTTATGACTTTGAGGGAGTAGGTATACAGGTTTTATTATACTTAGAGATATCATGCCTCATTATATTCTGGAATATAAACTGGAAGCTGCGATAGGTGAAGGCAACCACAAGTCACTCAGCATATGTCACCATTCTATTAACTTTATTAAGTGAAATAATACTTCCTGTTTTAACAGATTGACATAATGTGAAGCTATTATTTACTGTTTCTCTACCCCAGGGTGATGTTTATACTATTTAAGAACATAAAGACCTGAAGAAGACAGAAATACTTTGTCACGTTAGGCTACAATTATTATTATTATTCTTGCCATACATGAAGCCATCCTGTGGGCTCACCAGCTGAAATATGAAAAGTGTGGGTCAGATGCAGTGCCATTTACGCAGTAGACATGAGCAGAAAAGGCCCAGAATGTTTAGACCTTGGCAATGGACACTGGCTTTGAGAGCATGGAGCTTGATGGGGACAGACCTAGAGAGTGTGGGAACTGGTTTAAGGGCCTTAGGTGGGCGAAGAAGTCTCAAACAGAGGTTTATGCAGCAGGAGTTCTCCTCAGTTGATAAAAGGGCCAATGCATCTATGCTACTGAATTGCAAAGAGGAAAACTACAGACTGTTATTTATGTATGTGAACCAAATGGTAGTTTGGAGCAGCCAGCATTTTGGGAGAATCATAAAATTAAAATACAACCAAATGCCAGGGAGTAAAAGTAGGTTTCTAATTTAAATGAGATGTAATAGCATTAATAGTTGGGGATTATCTCACATGAAAGTGGTAGGTCATCCGAAAACCCGGGTGCAGAAACGGCAATGGTACAGCCACTGTTTGATTTCATGCATGCCTGCGAAATGAACAGTTATTTCTGATTGGCTGATCTGAGACTGTTAAAATCATATCTAGCTCTAATTTAAAGGAACCCAAGGTTTAGCTTTTACTGCACTAGCAGGAAGATTATTCCATACTCTACTGTAACTACACGCTGTGTAGAGTTCTTTCGCAAATCCAGCTTGAAATGTTCTCCCGCTAATAACCACCCATGGCCACGAGCTCTCTTAGTTGAACTAATATTGAAGTACATAAGAACATAAGAA
>JAODKL010000107.1:27050655-27091365 GCA_026780765.1 Petrocephalus schoutedeni
GACTGGGGAAACAGACTTAACGCGGACTAATATACGCAACACTAATGAACAGATAACAAGACACGGCTGGGGCAAAATGCTAGAATTCCACACGAGGGTAGCGAGGGGCGTGGCACACAGGAGGCCGTGACACTTCCATCTTCTTTAGCTGTTGGCCACAAAACACCGGAATGTACGGTGATCATGTTTTAAAAGTTTGGCAGTTTTTATTCATTTTTTGCATCCCTCTAACACATCCCTGTAATACTATTTTGTTTTTTCTGCTCTCTTTAATGTTCTTCTTTGTAATAATAATTTGATTAATAATCCTGCACAGGGAAGTATCTACAATTTTACTCCAAACAGAGAGTACCAAATACCAGATACTGAGCATGCTCTAATCTTAAAAAATCAATTTTATAAGATACAAGCAAAGTACACACTTGCCTATTAATTCTGCACACAGCATATTTTAGACAAGCTGTCTAGACATAGAATGAGAAAATCTGGAACTTAAATGGGCATAGTATTTTCCACCCATGCATTTTCCAACCCACTTATCCTTTCTGGGTCGCAGGGGATCTGGAGCCTATGGGGATGAGAACAACCCAGGATGGGGGGCCAGCCCATTGCTAAGCATACTCACACACCATTCACAATCTAGTAACTCCAATTAGCCTCAGCATGTTTTTGGACTGTAGGGGGGAAACTGGAGTACTTGGAGGAAACCCCACAATGACATGGAGAAAACATGCAAACTCCACACACATGCAACCGGGGTGGGATTGGAACCCCAGGCTCAGAGGTGTGAGGCAACAGACCTAACCACTGCACCAGCTGGCTGCCCCCACATAGCATTTCAGTTGTACAAAATGTTAGGTATCCTTATGACCCTGACCAAGATAAGTAGCTGGAAAATGGATGGATGTATGGATCAATAAATGGATGGATAGAAAATGTTACTTATAATGTGTGTGAATGTATAAACTGTACATTTAAATAAACTCACTGCCATCATGTTCATAACTAAAGTTATTACATAACAGTGAATAACATCTACCTGTGTAAATTATGAGTTTTAGTTTCAAGAATGTGGTTTTGCCTTAGCAGAATCAGAGCACCTGCCACTCCAGTCTGACAACTATAATGTTTTGCATTGCCTTCAATATTTGCCTGTGATTCTTCAGAATAAGATTCAATGTGTAGCTTTGAAGTGAAAGATAAAGTTCCATTTTGTAAATGGCGCTTTAAATACCGATACTTAAGAGGTATTGTAATAGCCAAGGGATCTCTACATAAATCATTAAACACCTGGGAATCTATGCAAGACAATTCCTCCCACATAATTATCACAGCTGCTATAAATTTTATAAATGGGACGTTCATTTATTCGTTTCCAAATTAAGTTATAGTACAGGGTGAAAAAAAAGACACATGCATGTTGACACTGAGGAATATAATGTCCAGAAAAAGCAATTCCAGCTGAATGAAAATGAGGCAGACATGTTTAATCACCGCAAGGTAAAAGTAGGAGTTTACCTAACCATCCTTGTGGGGGCATGGGGCAGATAAACCTGCCGGATTTACCCCATCCGAATCAGGCATGCCAGACTCAGAGAGAGGAAACGGAGCCTGCCCCAAGGGAAAGCAAACAAATACATATTGTGTATCCGAAAGCCCTGTCTGCTTATGTGGGACAGCATAGGGCACTTTTATGAAATGCCAGCCTGAATAGAGAGCTGACTCTGCTTGAGTTACCAACTATTCCTGCACTGAAATGCACCCCACATCATATCCTCAGATTAAAAAGAAAGTGGAATATGAATATACCAATATACCATATATTTGTTTTATGCAAAATTAAAATGAAAGCATAAACAAAATACACAACTGTCATAATACAGCTGTATCTATATCTATATACAGCTGGCCCATTTTCTTGCTTGCTGTTTTTAACCTTTCTATTAAGATACAGTTGGGTGGATCATGGACAGAAAACAAGCAGGGCTGAAATAAAAACCCCTTTCAAAGCTGAACCGAGGCAGGCAAGAATTTCCAGTACTGTCATGAACAAAGGCATGCTGTGATCTTGTTACCAAACCTCCAAGGAGGCATGACCTGGGTGAAAGACACTAAACTACTGCTATTACAGCACACAGCCTGAAACCAGCTCTGCTCAGTACAACAGCCTCTTCACAGGTTGTAATCAGCACATCCTTTCTGATATATATATATATCACTATGGAATAATACAATCTAATTTATTCTGATATTAGGAGGTAATAAATTTATATTATTTCAGCCTTGTATTATTTCACCTTGTATTATTTCACCAAATTCCTGCCTTCTACTTTCTGCAGCCCTGGCAGAAGTATCACCCTTTGTTTAAATACAACACATAGATTTGTATAATCTACACTCATGGGAGTTTTAATTACACAAATAAGTTCTGAGGGCAGAACGAAAAATGATTGGTTCTGAGAGGTAACCAATCAGATTCTTGAGGAGGCAGGACCAAGACATCTGATTGGTTGGTCTGACATCTGGCACAAGGCCTGGCTGATTATCTCTCTGAACTAATTGTTTTTTCCATGAGCACTGCGCTGCTGCATTGCTGAATCAGACATGCTACTGCTTTCAGATTGAATGGTGAAGGTAGACTTGACAGAATTGCTTGTAGTGCTGGAAAAATAAGACCCTCAATGGAATAAAAGAAACAATATCTACTGATATATCACTAATAGCAAGCTCATGACAGATTCTGTTCACACTTTGGTCTCTTCAAACCCCTCCCAACCATCTTATGTGAACCAAAGCTTGTTAGCGTGTCTGACTGTGGCTACCAATGCCACATCTGGGCCATGCTGGTCCATGAACGCACCATAATAATGCTACCTCAGCATTTATTTTTTATCAATTGTATATGGCTTCTTTCTAATGGCATTCATTAGTTGCAATTTCATTGGATATAAATGGAGGTAAACCAATATAAAATTAAAAACGTTCCACCATAATTACCAAAAACAAGTTCATAGGCTGGCCCCATGAGCCAACCGGCGAATGTGAATCAGAGAAAAATAAACTGAAAATGATCTTATTTACTTTTTACTTTCCTTCAGCATATCTTTCTAAAAAACAAGGGTTTCCATCTATGCATTTGTAGGTATTTTCTCACCTTGTGTTCTCTACTTCCTGTCATGAGCTCCAGACACATCATGACCCTGTATTAGGTAAGTGACTGGATCACCTGATCATACAATGGATAGATCTGTTTAGAAACTGTAGCAATGATTTGATCGTGGTGGGCAGGTACCCAGGAGCAGAAAGGTCTTAGCGGACAGAAGCAGCGACTGCAGGTAAGCAAGTTCATTCCTATAATCCCTCAGATCCCCGCTCAGATATGCAGCAGCCTAGGGGTTCTTGGAGAGCGCTTTTCATGTAGAGACAGCTGAAGCTTGAGACTGGCTTGGGCTTGATTGTGGTAGAAGTTTTGCTTCAGACACAAAATTAGGTGCTGATATGCACAAATGTTCTGTGCCTTTTACACCCTAGACCCCAAGGCACAAATTTCCATGAAAAAATAACCGGGTGACTTTTGATTTTAAACTTATCTCCATGGTCCATCTGTTTCAATGTTAGGCTGCTTTACTACGGCAGTAAAGCTGAATCTTTGCAAGTTTGTAGTCACTCATAAGAAAAAATGTGCTACTCCCAGGCATTTAATGAAGACCCTTTTATGATAAATGATACTGATAAAAGTGTTGTATTGTATATACATCACAATGGTGTGCCTTGTTTAATATATTTTTTTCACTACTATGCCAAGAAAGATCTAGGTTGAAAAATATTACAGAGGGCAAATTGCAGTGGCTTTATTATTTTTTTCTGCATTACATTCACTAACTTAAACCTGGATAAGGTTGTTACTTGAAAAATAGAAAAATGGGACAGCCTAGTTAAAAACATTAGTCACCATACTGATAACTTTCTAAGCAATGTCATTATAAAGCATCAAATTTAATTACTGGAAAATAGCTACATTTAATGATAATACCTAAATGAATGCATTTAGATCGGCTGAAAAGCGTTCAGACATTTTCCTTGACCACTTATCCAATGTTACCCAAGGAAATAAAAGGCTACAGCACACCAGTGCATCAATAGGGCAGGGTATTTAGAGACACTGGTATCAACAGAGAAGTGTAGGGTGCTGGATGGATGGATGGATGGATGGATGGATGGAAAGACAGTCTGAGGTAATCCACACAGACACGAGGAGAACATGCTAACTCCAAGTTGCTGGAGACAGGTTACTATGAAGGCTGTTGGTAAGGTGTGACAGCATTGCTTAATGTCTTTATTCAGGAAGCAGAGCTGAACCAATCAGGTGTGCACAATTATTACAGTTTGTGCAGGAATGGGATCCCACATTAGGCCCACATCCTGCAGCCTTAAATCCAAACCTGTTTGCTGCTCATACAGGGGTGTCTTTCCCAAAAGCATAGTTGCTAACTACATACTAGGAACCATGCAATTGAATGGGTCCAACCATGTAAGTTTCTAATGGGAGATTTAGGGGACATTTATTTTGTTTGATTACAGTTTGTGTTGACTGTTTTCCAACCTTAACTCCATTGTGCTTCGAAAACCTCATATCCTTTGGGTTTGCTGAAACTGAAGATGGACATGTTCCGAAATCCATGGCTCTAGGGCAAGGATCCCCAATTTCGGTCATGGAGGGCCAGAATCCAGCACAGTTTGCAGATTCTCCTGCCCAAACACACATACTAAACCTGGTAATTAGCTGATTTAGATGCGTTTGAGCAGGGAAATGTGTTGGGTTCTGGCCCTCCAGGACCAGAATGGGGAACACTGCCCTAGGGCAGCTCCAGTAAATATGTTACTCGTGGTACCATTTTACATTCCCCTCTTAACGAGCTGCCAAATCTCGGTTTTATCTTCAGATATGAAACAAACATGGAAAAGAATCAATCAAAGACATACATTCTCAAGTTATTTTTGTAACAGTTCTCCTGTACCTTGACTGACATGTATTGATGAGCACAGGTTTAGTCTCAGAAGGGGAATTTCCAGGTCTTACTTACTACAGAGCTATTGTGTTTCCTTTCAAGAGACTTTCTTCTTTTCACTGTAGGTACGATTCTGGAATGTGTCTAAACACATGCAAACATCAGGTTATTCAACCTCAGGGTCACTGTTATATTCCTCTCAGCATCATGTCGTTCAGTATCCAGTGCTGGTGCAGTGCTATAACACATAGTAGACACAACTGGGAGTACCCCTCCTGCTCCATTCTGCCAGTGAACGCCAGTAGCTGGAGTGTTAATCTGTCAGGGTCTTACTAAGATGATTTTAAAGGACCCCACCCTCTCCACTCACCTGGGCTCTTTGTTCATCTCTTCAGCTCATTTATAGGAGACTATACAGTGAACTGGGTCATGTGCAGAAGCACATCTCCATAAACTGGCAGTAGGCTATCATCTCCCACTGGATGCCATATCAAAGGGCTGAAATTACTTGTGTTTTAGCCATGCCCAAACAGGTGGGTCCTCTTACAGTTAATTTTCTTTTGTGAATACTTTAGATAAAGGGTTGCACCTGAAAGGTTTTGAAACTTTATAATGCCTGTCAAAAGTGTGATTTTTTTAACAGGCCCAGTGTTAGTACCAACTTAAGTGCACAGAACACAGCACTAGCTGATCCCTAGGCTTTTAAACACAAATTATTTAAATCAGTTGTAATGCAGATTATCTCACAGAGGACTATTTTCTTTTTACATGTTTTAGTAATTAATACAGATGAACTGCAGGGGCAAATCCTGCTAATTCTATGTTTATATGGATCTCTCCTTGTTGTGTGACCTTCCTCATACACTCCAAAATTGTGCAGTTAGTCTAATGCAGGGGTCTCAAACTTCCGGCACATGGGTCACATCCAACAGGCGAGACAGTTTCACATGGCTCATGACGTGGCCCTCAAATTAAGCTTTACTTTGTACTAGGGATGAAATGGTAATCTGTTTCACAGTAAAATTCCTGACTTACTATTACTGTCTAATATTTGAATAATCATTAAATCTGCTAAGTTCTCCAGCATCGACCAAATTTAGCAACAGTCTCCCAGATACAAGCGCACAGGTGTTTGTTTTTGTCAGTAAAGACATCAGAAGGCTGTGATAGCGCTCTGGAGATTTTTCAGCCCTTTAAGAGGACTGGTGTGGTGTGGTCTGGTGTGGTCGTATTTTGTTTTTTACCAACTGCTTTACATTGAATGCCAGTTACGTTGAACTTTTAGGAAATGATATGGTTTTCATATGTTTACACAGGTATTGGCTATGTTATTATTTAATTTTTTATGTTAGCAACAGGTGCGTAGTGCTGCTAATTGTATTTGTGGTTTTCAATATAGAACTTGGTGAAATTATTGCAATTTGTGTATCACTACTCTTTTTTTATCATTTTCAGCACATTTTATTAATACCTCGATAACCGTGATAATATTGGTCACTATAAATGTGATATTTTCATAAATTTTCATACTATTGCATCTCTACGTTGTACTATTGTGTTCTTCCTGCAATTGATTAGAGGGCAATTTTTTATTATATAATATTATAATATTTCAAGTTTAATATTTTTTTGTGATTTGTTGGAGGAACAAACCACGTAGCCTTTGGTCCCCAGGTAATTTGAGTCTGAGACCCCTGATCTAATGGGTGTTTCTAAATAGTCCACAGCGTGTGTATGTGTGTGCCCAGTAATGAACCACCCCCCAATAAAAGGTTAGCGGTAGCGCCAAGCAATCTGCAGAACTCTTACCAAATCCGTGACATGAATTGAGGGTTCTTGTCAGGAATCACACAAACTGGCAGGCTGTGGAGCTGGAACACATGTACAATGAGCAGCTGCACCGTCTCTTTAGCTGATGAAAGTCTGGGCACTGGAATGAAATGGACAGCCTTAGAAAAGTGGAATGACTCCAGCACCTTATTGAGCCCATGTCACAAAGAATTCAGGCTGTTCTGAGAGCAATGGGGGTCAAAAT
Source organism: Petrocephalus schoutedeni (assembly GCA_026780765.1). Taxonomy (NCBI): domain Eukaryota; kingdom Metazoa; phylum Chordata; class Actinopteri; order Osteoglossiformes; family Mormyridae; genus Petrocephalus; species Petrocephalus schoutedeni. The sequence continues at coordinate 27,057,700 of JAODKL010000107.1, forward strand.
ATGCAACAGGCTCCTTTTTCATAGAATCTACAAGTGAGAGCGCAGTGACAGGCAAACAGGTGAGTCTGCTTGATACGCACAGGGAAAGCTAATTTTAGGTTTATAATGGAATAATATAAATGTACTGTTAGATGTCTTGCGTGAGCGTAAGAGTTTGAAAGCGTGAGTGTTACCGCCAGATGCATGAGAGTTGGCAACCCAGGTTATAGCTCTCTTTATTTACAATGCTGGATCTGACATATCTGACAGGTTCATTTGCAGAGTTCTTAAAACACGCAGAACACTCCACAAAGCCTGCCTGGGCACAATGGCAGATGCTGGCACCGGTACAAGTCTATGGACCACTGAGTTTACAGAGAGACACTAGGATGCTGGCATAGTCTATTGGTGGTTGGTTGGCCTTGTATCAAAAGCAGAAAAACTGTTATTCCTAGGAGGCTTCCATTTCTTTTTTTTGCTGTGTCACATGGTCAGTGATCTATAAAAACTGACCATTCACTCAGAGGAATACTAGATATCACTCCCTGTTCTTATTTAATTATCAGCACTAAATAAGCACTAAATAACATTGACAGGAACTGTTCAAAGGCAATACTACTGATTTTACTCTCGCTCAATCTATTTAGGTCTGGGCCTGTAGAAATGTCAGGCAATGAATAGTAATTATGAAATGATGTGTTCTCCGGTTATTATTTCCAGCAATTCAAGCTAGAAAAGACAGAAAAAACTTCTTAAATGGAAACAAATTAAACAGACTATGATTTTCAAAGCGGTGTCGGGAAAAAAAAAAAAACTTTTTCAAAGGGGATGGAAAACCCCCATAACACATGAACCACGCAAATTATTAAAAAGGAAAAAAAAAACACATATAATAAACTGCTTCAAGAGAGTAAACTTTGCCTGACCTCCCTTGAGTGCTGCGTCGACATCACAAGACATCATAATTAAGAATTTCACCATTGAATCTGAATTGCTTTTGTCATGACCTTGAACTGCATTAGTGAAATATATTTGCACTAATGTTTACTACCTTGCACCTATTCATGTTACGCGCAGGCCGATGCACTCCTGATGTGCCAGCTTGTCCGTCACCCGCAGTGACTACAGCAAGCTTCCACCTGTTAAATGTGCCGACAGTGATTCCAGAATCTTAGGTTCAATCAATCAAGCTTCTTCTTGCACGACATCTCTCATTCTCCTACCAGCTCACTTCTGATTTTATTATTCAGTATTATTAAGATCCACTTCTTACCTTCTCTTCTTACCTTATCTTCTCTAACTTTTTTCACTGGTGGAGACTTCGAAGCACTTATGCAAATCGCTCTTGCTAAGGGCATCTGCCAGATGCTGTAAATGTAAATGTGAGATTATATAACAAACAATGCAATGTTTGCGGCATGGAATAGGTGAGGGTTCATCCTCTGCTTAATTTTATAAACACTAACAGCACCTTCCATTATTCCTAACACTGAGATAACCCTCGGATACAGATACCTCAGGCCCATGTCAAAAACATGTCAGTGGTATTTGGGATGGGCGTCTTCGTTTACACTGGTCATGTAACTAGATACTAGTATTATTGCAGAAAGTATAATTTCAGTGTCAGTGATCACACAAGGATCATCTGTCATCAGTCTACCGTGTTGTGATCCGTAGAGGTGGAGTAGCAAACGTCTCTATTATAAACCAGTATGCCATCTCCCTCCAGGGTGGGAGATATGCGCACACCCAAACAGAGTGTGCCTTCCGGGCCCACCCAGAGAGCCACAGCTCGCTAATCAGCGAAATGCTGCATACGTAGGTTTGCAGATGGCCCCCGCGCCATACAGCTTACAGCCTTTAGTTATTCCAATGGTAACAGAAAGTAACTTGTGCGGCTCACCTGCGTAGCGTCTTGCCTAGATCAGGCCTGTCACAGAGCTGAAACCACAGAAAGCAACATTAGCTGGCGCTAAAAGCACAATAAGCCCAGGAAAATCTTCAGAAGTGGCAATTATGAAACTTTAGCCTGTTGTGAGGCAACAATGGGATGGGATGACAGCATCTGACAACCAAGTAGTGCAGGGAACGGAATGCATTTGGCTAAAATAAGGCACGAAGGGAAGAATGCTAAGAAATGCAATTAGTGCATTTATATTAATAGCCGTATACTGCTGCATGATTAATGCATGGATTTTACTAAACACTGAGGCACCAGCATTTGATGAGACCCGGATATTCAGTTTTGGTCCTGCCACATGTCTTCCTTTTGACTCTTGCCAGGATCTTTCTGGCATCTGATTCAGATGTCAGGAAAGCGTATCTTAACTCCTTAAGACAACAGGCGGTTGCCGAAGGTGTGCTTCACATTCACTCCGGCGCGCCGGCGTATCATCAGCCTGACATCGCAGCTCTTATCCTGTTTTAAATCTGCGAGATGGGCAAACCGAGCTGGCTGTGAAGCTACCGCGCAGAGCACACAATGCCTTACAGTTCAGGACTCCCAAATAATGAGAGGTTAGCGCCGATCCCTGTTCCCGCGGAGTCTATGGCTCCTCTCCTGTCAGAACTTGCTCCTGAGTGTGTATTGCTGCTGAGAGCTTTGAGTTCGCTGAGACGGTTTGGGCTGAAGCTGGCAGTTCAAATAACTTAACCATGTCATCACAGTCATTATCCTATTAATCTTCTTGATCCTTTACTTCTGTGGTGATGTGTCGTTGATGCAGTGTTAATATAACCCACAGACCGATTACAGTGATTCTTATAACAAAATAAAAACTTTTTCACACCACGCCCTCTGCGTTTTGGTGCAGAAGGAGAAAATGTGTGTTTAGGTGATATTTGGTGCTATACTAACATGCATGTAATTGGACCCCCCCCCGCCAAACCTTCAGCTGTTAACCACTCTAGAGTTCGTTTGGGACTGGACCGAGACCACCTCCTCGCTAGGGTTTAGGTACGGTTGTTTTGGTCTGCACCTGAGTATGATTACTGTGTTCACATTTGCAATAAAGAATTGCACCAAGGTGGAGTCCATTTTACCCAGCTATAAGTTATCATATGATAAATGATATCATATGATGAGTGATATCATATGATGAGTGCTATATTACTTTAAAAAAATATAAAAAAAACGTTATAAGTTATTTTAAGATGTAAACACACAACCAAATAGAGTTGTCAATCCATCTTCTGGGTGCTTTCCAATGGTAGCTCTATTCACTATCTTGGATTCGTTTTTTCCTTTTACATGGAAGCTACAAAATCATTGCTTTTAGAATACACTATTTTTGTGCTGGGATTAATTTCTACACCTGCTATGGACTTCAGATGCTTAAAATAGCTGTGTGGAGCATCTGTGTTTACAGCAGGTCTGTAGATTATAGGCTTTGACTGGAAGATCAGTCACAACGCTCTCATATATAGACCCTCTCCTGTTGCGACAACAGACAATGCTTGTAAATCTGATTCCTGTTACTAAGCCAGCACACAACTAACATCTGTAATTAGAGCAAAGCAATACAACAGAGAAACTAAATCAATGATATAGTAGACTTGCTGCTATATATATTTAATACTAGTGTAATGACTTGCAGCACAAATGTCTGAAGACACACGTATCAGCCCCAAAGTAACTCTGGTAATCAAATGATTTCCCCATTGAATGAAGTGACTCACTACATTCCAATAATTCACAGCCATCTGCCTGGAGGAGACGAGGAAATTGTAAAGGATCCTGAATAGTAATCAGCTATAGGGTGTGGCAAGAATTATTAAGAGAACGATATACAAAAGGGTCAGTGAGGAGGCGGGAGTCCCTTCAGGGCAGTTGTCCTCTGAGATTTGCATGTATATGGGCAGTTGCCTCAACCTTTTCCTGTTGACCTTCTTCCTGCTTTGGACTCTAAGCCATTGTAGAGAACTTGCCACTTAGTCTGGGCAATTATCAGCCAACAGCCACCCCCCCAGGAACCAAAGCAGGGCCCCTGGGTACCAAGCAAGATGCTAAAGGGCAGGAGTCTTGAAAGGGGGGAGGATGAAGAGGCAGCCATCGTGGTGGCCCACAGACATTTGCATTCCCCCGTGCTTCCTTGGCAAAATTGAAGGCGTGGAGGTTGAGGAATCAGCAGGTCACTCGAGCCTTGGCATCTTTGGCCCTGGTTGTCCACTGCAGTAGTGCATGGTCAGGAATGAAGGTGAAGGGCCACCAAAACTGCTGGTTCCTTGACTCTCATGGACATCCCATTTGATGGCCACACACCAGTCAGCGATGCACCAGCTGCCACACTCTGCTGTGGGTACACTGATCAGGGGAGCAGCTCCAGCTATGGAAACAGCCCACATGGAGCAGGGACAGAGAACCATGCAGATCAAGATCTCAGCCTGTGTCCTAATCTTCAGAGGCAAGCCAGGGTAGCTAGTGGTACACAGCCTGTGCCTCCCTTGTAACAATGGGGACAATCTTGTAACAATCTTGGTGGTCCACTCAAACAGAGTGAGGCACACCTCAATGTCAACCTCAGTAGTAACCTTGTTAAGGAAGAGGTGCAGGATGGATGCTCTGGTTTTACACCAGTTCTAAGGCAGAGATGGACAGAAGATATTGAGAAATCTTGCCCAAACTGGTAAAAGTTTCTTGGTCCCATCTTAGATATATTGCAGCACATCAACTATTGTGATGTGGTGAGGTCCTGCAGGTTGGCATCTCCTCCTACTCGCACCCACTGCTAGTGTGGCAGGTGAGGAGACCAGGAGTGAAGGGTACAGGCAAATACCCCCTGAGGACAAGGTTTTATATACAGTCAGGTGGAGGCTGTGAGATTCACGTTTGTAGACAGGGCATGTACAGCTGCATTGCCTTTTCCTCTCTCTTCACCTCCTTTCCAGCATGGCTTTAAGCCTTTCTAGGGAACACTGACCCACCCCTTAGAGCTTATTGCCATCCTACTGGCAATCCTTATGGCCGACAGTGTCTTTGGGCGACAGTATCTTTGTTCATTAAGGTACCATTTAATCATAATTAATTGTGACAATTTCAGATTCCATAAAAACTTTACACTCATAGCAAGGATAAAACTGGCCATTTCATTGCATTAGTAGACAGCAAAATTGCATTTTCTGTTATGTGGATTTAATTGTTTATGGGAATTATATCACTTTCATCTAAGGACCTCCGTTATTTGCAAGATAAAACTAACATGCTTTCATTTATTGACATATTGATGTATAGCCCTTTTGACAAGAATGTGGCCCCGAGGTCTAATAGCCCACCGTGGTGGACCCCCCCACCCCATTCTCCTGTTTTTCAGGACACCTTTATGTGTCACTAACACATTCCTCCCACACCTTTATGAGCCTGTGAGGCCTTGGTGATGAAAGCACGCACCATTCGCTCCACGCTCATGGTGGGACAGGACCTTTAGTTCATTGTAAAGGTGCCTGCTATATTTAAGGAGAGTAGATTAACAGAGGTGTGGACACGCCAGCTATCCCACACATCTATCAGCAAAGGTTCAAATGTAAAACAATGCAAAAACCAGCATACTCTTCCTTTAATTGTTAAAGCACCTTTATTAGACCCATAAAATACCTCTAAAACACCACAATGAAGGAAGGAGAAATGCAGCGTTATTAAATTATTATAAGTATATTAAAGAAATTTAAGAAAGTGCATGTTTTCTGTTTCTGTTTTAAGTTTTTTATGGCCAAATCAAATACTATATTTTGTTTCAATTACTTTTTCAATTTTAATATTTAAATAAATTCTAACAGATTTTACAAACATTCAGGGCAGCTTTAATGCAATGACTTCCTCAGGCTGAAGCCCAGAGGTCTCCACAAATGAGAGGCCTTAGTTAACCTTTGTTAAATAAAATTTTCAGTGTTGTTATTTACCAGGCGAAAATCGGGGGGGGGGGGAATTCTAATAGCCCAACAGCCTCTGACCACATTAATATGTCTCTGAACAAGTTACAATCCTTTCACCATGGCTGAAGCTGAGCACTACTGGGATGGACCAGGTGGGACATGGTCTGCAGAGACAGAACACCCAATAAATCGCAGTTATGCGACACCCTTGAGGGCAGAGCAAGTTGTGTGTTTCCACTGAAAACATCCTGTTATGAGATACACAAGGCTCAAATGACATTCGCCTGGAAACAAGCACAAGACAAGTTTGCTATATGCAAAGGCAACACAGTATACGAATCTCTGTGCAATGATTGCATTCTTTCAATTGTCTGATATGTGAAAATGTCAAAAATAATGCAGAGCATTGTTAGTATCCTTGTTTTTACACTTTCTCAAAACATTCCGTGGGAAAACAACACTTAGTAGCTGTCAATGAGCAATATTACAAAGACCAACATTAATAAGGAAATAAAGGTTAAAAACTCATTTGGAGCACGGCTGTTCTCCACCTTGCTCCATCCCATCATGTTCGTCCATAGATGCTGCTTCGGCCTTGTTCCTGCATATATACCAGCTGAGACCCTTATCAAGACTAATCATGTGATTCCTCTTTGGTCTCACTGGCCATAAATATTGTATTTTGTTCACTAGCATTTCAACCCAGCTTGCTGATATCACAGTCAGTATTGCGGGAAATACAGGCAGGCCCATGTTAAGAACGTCCTACTTATAGTTATGAACGGACTGCCCTAAAGCCTGTTACAAAAAAAAACTGGGTTAAATACAATGGTTCGTAATAAGGAATGCAGGCAAAGCTTAGTTACGCTTGTGAAAGCACTGACTGCCTTCAGTGGTTCGTCAGCTGAACGTATAGTACAAGACTGTAGAAACTATTATTTTTACTTATTAATTAATTATAATGACTATTGTTATTATGTACTGTATTATTATTGTTTCTGACTTACATACAAATTCGACTTAAAGAAACTTTCTCATTCGTAACCTGGGTACTGCCTGTACCTGAGGTCTGGAGACCCAATGTTAACAAACATATATTATTAACAATTATTTCACTGCATCCTTGGCAGACTTTTTAGCGTCATAATCCCCTGTGCCTGCTTCTTAAAAATCTTGTGCGTCTTGAAGGGAGAGTATAAGTGCTGCATGGATGGTCCCCGAGGTGCGGAATATACAAGTCTGAACCAGAGAGAGCAGACAAGCAAATGGTGAAATTATGTTGTGGGTGATTTATGGACAAGGGGGAAGCAAAGAACACCCTCCAACTCATTTTCCATTCCTCATAATCTCTAATTACAGTCTTTTATTCATCCTTATTCTTCCCTCATTTAATTCATTGCTAATCGTTTGCTATGTTTGCCCTTATTGTAGGGTATTTGAATGGATCCAGGAATTTAGAGTTTGGTATATTTCAGACATTGTGTTAGTTTCAGACTCAGAAAGCTTTATTTACTCTTACCTGTAGAAATGTTTCCACATTGCAACATGCCAGCAGTTTGGTTTCATAGCTTACATGTATTCTCTGGCTCTATTCATGTTTTTAATACACCAATATAAGCAACAACATCCTTTGGGTAAGGGTGGGGTTTGTGCTGAGAAGCTGGTGTCCAGCAAATTCAGCTGATTAATACCCCAAGCATTTAGTGTAAAATAAGCAATGATTTTCCAGGAACAAACCATAGTTGTCCTTGGATTCTCTGAACTTCAAGTGCAACTAGGATCCATAAAGATATGGATTATAGTTTACTGCACATCAGAATCACCACAGTTAAGTTGGGTCTTAAGCAGGTATGGAACTTAAAAATATATACCTTTAAAATATGATACCTGTTGAATCATTTCTGGTCAGGCAGAGTGATTTATATTTATTGCATTCCCCCGTGCAATAAATTGGTTGATACTTTTATCCGAAAAACAATTTTTGCCAGTCTTTACAGTTTGGTATTTTACAAGAGCATTCAGTACTTTGTTAAAATATATACTGTAACAACAGGGCTTTTCCAGGGTCACCTGTCAGCCTCTTACACCGATATTTGTATATATTTATATTCATTTTGTCCCTTAAAAAGGTCTGGTAGCTCATGATGGTGTTTGTCAGCCAGCAATCTGTAATTAAACATAAGCTAATCAAAGCCTTCTGTACTTTAAGATCAATAATACTGTACTTAGCTAAATGTTTCATTAGCCAGGTACCAAATGAAAAGGCGTGGCATAGGTCCAGCAACAGCAGTAAGAAACAGATTGGCTGTCATAAATCAAGGGCTACCATTTGGATCCAGGTGCACGCAGGTGTGCATTGAGCGAGCCATAAAATACGAGCTTGTTAACACAGCGGCAGCAGGAACGGGGCCATCTCAGACCAGCACAGGTATTAAACACCAAATTCTTTGGGAATGACTCAAAGCAGTTTTAGGAGGAACGGCTCACTGAGGTTAGCCAGCACCTTGATCTCCTCTTGAATTTAGGTCGTGAACGTTAAAGAAAGAGACACTTCTGTTTTATGATCCTGTGGGTTTGTGGTCGTACCAGCGTAGCACACACCTGACAAGTATGGAGCTGGAGCCCCCCTATAATGCCTCATGCTTCTCGTATTTGTCCATAATTAGCAATCACTAATACAAAGTGTCATTTTGCTATTGGGAGTGGAAGCATCCCAACAGCATTCCAAATAGTGGGCTTTTTTGTTCCTTTTTTTTGCAGTCTTTTTGAAAATTGTCCCTGGAATTGAATGAATAACACATCGCTGATGGATATCCCACCTTCTATTGGAAGCCAGACTGCATGTTCAGATGCACAGTGGTGTTGTCCAGACAACGCATCACAGAAGAGTCAGTGAAGCAGATACCAAAGCTTTCTATCATCCCAATGCAAACGACTCTACAGTTTAGCCAAATGGTTTCCATGACACCCTTGGCTCAGTGCTTTAAAGCACAAACACCTCTATATGGTTTACCAATCAACTTCTCACCCTCCCAGGCGTTCAGTTGTCCTAAACCTTTCAAGCGTTAACAACATTGCTTATGAAGCTGTTTTTCAGATCTTTAAATGTGTTAAAGTGAGGACATATGATTAATGATGTCTTTTGAAGCTAGCTTGTTTTTAGCCGTATAAGTCTGTAATTTTTGTGGTAGTCAAGATCTCCAAATAACACCATGGCATTTTACATTCAACGTTCAAAACAACTTCAAGGGAGAATGGCGTTAAAAGATAATTACGTTTCCTTTTTTTGTGGTGGAGTTGGATGCTATAGAATGCAGTGGCTGTATTAAACAAATATAATCATTTTTCTTCTGAAACAAACCCAAAACATGCAGAACCAATTTCGGGATTACTTCAGTCTTTTTATAGACTTTAATCTAATAAAATATCTATCTCTAAAAGCCACCAATAAAACTGAATCTAGCACTGTCATTTATAATCAGTGTATGGTAGTATATTGACCTGATCATCTGATATGACTGAACCTCAGATCATGACCGTTGCCCAACAATATACTTGATGAAGACAACCCATGTTATCCAAATCTACATAAGCTCAGACTGTGATGATGTTCAGTCAAAGCAAAACAGGGATTTAAGCCAAAAAGGCAGCACGAATACTCCTTTTTGTGTATTACATAAATGAAGCAGGTTGTACACATCTACTGTATTTTCCACTGAAATATCAGATTCTTAATAACACACTGGCCAAATCAACATTAACCAATATTTTAGCATAAACCAGGTTATGTCAAACTGAGTCTGACAGAAAGAGGCATGAACAGGACAAATATACATAATGCAACCATATAAATTAAACAGTCATACAAAAATAGCTTCTAACAAAATACTCTATATTCTTTCAACAAGTATTTTCCACAAAAGGGGAAAATGGCTGAGAATATGATTATTGCTACCAGTTAAAAATATTTGTTAGAATTGTCAATGTGCCATCAAAAACAAATAAAGATTATATTTTTGTTTTTCAATCACAGCTTCTCACTTTAACTAACCAACAAGAATTATTTCCAAATACAGATGCTCCCCGGGTTATGATGGTGCATGTTACAATATTTAGACTTCACGATGGGTATTCCCATTGCATGTTTAGTCAATAAATTTCATAAGATATTAACACTTAATTATAAAATAGGCTTTGTGTTAATGATTTTGCCCAGTTGTAGGCTAATGTAAGTGTTCTGAGCTGTTTAAGGTAGGCTAGGCTATGATGTTTGTTAGGTTAGGTGTACTGTATTAAAATGCATTTTTGCCTTACAGTTTATTGGAACATAACCCCATCGTCATGGGCGTAAATTTCATTTAACAGTAGGGGGGAACAATAAATATAAAATTTCTCATGAGCAATTTTTGAAGGGGACACATATAATACAGTCAAATTGTTCTTATAAAGATATGTCCCCACAGTGAAAAACTTTGCTTCTGTCATTATTATTGTAGCATGGAGACCGCGTCATTATGGTTATTTGGTCAACCATATTTTGGACAACCCTCGGATGGGGGGAGACATGTCCTCTCCGTCCCCCCCGGGATATACGCCCATGCCCATCGTAACCTGGGGAGCGCTGTAATCACTGTATGCATTGACTACTCTGACAACTTTTCATAATGTCTGATGATTCCAAAGTATTTTTTCAGTAGTTGGGTAAAGCTTCCTGGTGCCACTTTTCATATAAGTATTAAATATATGCACTCATGAACATCAGCAGGCACAAAAAGGCAACTGGAAAGGCGTTACATCATCCCAGGAAATGTATCAGTAGTTTGCGTCCCCTTAAAGAAATGTGTCAGTAGTTTTCTCATTAAATATATTAATATTATTTTATTTTATCTATATAAAATGTTAAATATCACAATATTAACCATGGGAAATAAAAAGAAAGTTCAGAACTTCTGCCCCATTGTACCGCAGGTAAAGGTATGTTCTTGTACCACTGTTGCAGATATGCCCTTGTACCACAGGTGTAAGTGCTAAGAATTTCTTTACAAACTGGCAGCAATGGCTGGGGCTGGGTGGCTTTCCCACTTATCACAATCGTTGTCAACAGCTGCATGGTCAGCAATGCCCATGGTGCTGACCAGGGGGATAACCGAGAATCCAGGGCCCCCCCAAGCTGGGAGGCATGCTTCCTGGGATAATTCCACATGTTGTTAGTCATTCTGTTCTCCATATATTTTGACATGGTATGTTTCCGCTTGAGACCTCAGCACTGTGTCCTTCTGTGTACCCACAGCAGACAGAAGGCTCGCAATTCCATGGCGGCAACATCTGAAAGGCAGCCGCCGCTGAGCGCAGATCAGGCCGGAGAACTCCAAACAAGCGACAGCTGTCTATTCCCTCCCATTTCCTGTATGTCTTGCATTGCAAGATCGCGAAAAGAAAGGCGTAGCGCGCGTGCGTCACTTGCACGTATAAACCTCCGTCCTCTCACTGCAGGTGTTGCACTTGACGTAGCAGCACCAGAGGAACTTACAGTTGCACTGCCAGACACGTGAGTACTGGTGCGTGTTGTAGCCACGGCCGCAGCACATCAGATCGCAGCTGCCGGGCTGATGCGCCGTCCTGTTGCACGCCCGGCCGCGCGTGCCCACGCTGCCCGTCAAGGGGTCTGCCTCGCAGTAGTTGGGAGACTTGTCTATGTAGACGAGGTCCGTGACCATCGGCTTGCGGTAGGAGTCGGGCTTCTTGATCTTGAGAAAGGGCCGCCTCTTGTGATTGATGACCACGGGCTCCACGTGCACCGCCCTGCTGTACTTCTCCATCAGGATTCGGCCCAGCTCGCGGAACTTGGGCAACGTGGTCCAGCAGGTCCTGGTCGTGCAGGAGCCCGATACTCCGTGACATTTGCACTCTTGTTGCATGTTCTTTTCCAAGATCTGAAAATATTAGCAACATTATTATAATGGAGGCATCCAACATCGATGAAAGAAGGAATCCACGCTGCCTTTTGTTGCCCTAAACAACATATCTAAACAAAGCAAGTAAAGAGCAACGAGACTAGAGTGTAACATATTAACCAGACAATTAGTCCCATTTAATTGCATTTGATTTCTGATTTGGGAAGTGGCCTTGGTGGCTTCTAAAGGAAATTGCTCCAGAGGTTTACATACAGCCAGTAACAAACAACTTAAATCATATTAGTCCTCTATACAAAAAAATCATAGCTGCTCTCTTGACACGAAAACAGTAAATCCTTGATCACAGCTTCCCAGACTATTGGAAAATAACGGTTGGAATAGTTTTACAGGCTGAGACAGGGCCCTCTGCTCATTCCATGCAAGGAACGCAGCAGTTTTTCAATTCATTGTGCAAGGACACAGTTGGTTTCACACTCTCAGCAAGAAGAAAAAAGACAACAGCTGAACAACCAGCACATGCCCGCTGAAATGTTTATTTACCTCTCACTTTACTTCAATATGAATAAACTGATAAAGCTCAAAAACTGTTTGTCCAAAACATTTTGGCACATTTCTTATTTAGAGAAAAATGGTCGATGGAAAACGTCCTCTGTAAAATATGCAGACGTAAATGCACGGCTTAGGCGGCAGACTGGCATCCCACGACATGGGGCGAAACACGTGTGACTCCGTACCCCGCGATGACACATCGCCGCGTCGTGGAAAGTCAAGCAACAGGAGCTTGCTGGTCTTGACTGAATGGACGTGCTAGAAATGCAAGGAGGATAGATGCATGCGGGCTGCGCCAAAACAAAAGCCCCTGTGCACTGAGGGCGGAGCATCAGGTTTCAGTTTGACGTGCCATCACACTGCGCGAAAGTGGGAAATCCTGTACAACATACTGAAGAATACCTCATCTCTCTCATTCACCTTGTCATCCTAAATACCTGAGCACATTACAGAGAAATGAAAGAGGGTAAGACTGCAAGTAAACAGCAAGTCCATTTGCAAAAATCTCAACAAGAGCACCTCACGATATGAAACTCAGTGCAAGTACATGAAGTAAATACAATTCGGAATGCTTGCACGCTGTGTTTCTTTATAAATAACACTGCAAGACGGGTACTGATGTCTGCATCATTTTCAGATTTCAACATTCACCTTAGTTGATACTGAACATGGCCTGAAAGCCAGTCAGGATGATCCTTACTGGTGAAGACTTGCACTCTGCTGTGTTTTAGCTGCAGGGGAAATGCTCTCCCAGGCATTGTAAGCATGCAGAATGGTGAGAGTGTGAAACTCTTTTTAACTCTCTCATTCACCCTTTTATTTATTGTTGTTCTTGTTCTTATTTCAAGTGGTGGGTAAAAGCCTTTGGTCTCGCAGGATGGACAAACGAGAAACACAGCACTATATCTGCTTCACTTGCCACATACCATAGCAGAGCAATTTATATAATCATTAAATATAAGCCGAAGTCATCTCACTGCTAACTTGACGCAAACCCAGAAGACTATTTAACTGCTTAGTTGCCATAAAGAAGAGCAGATGAATATTTGCAGTGGTTTTTTAGTATGTATGTAAAATACTTCTTTTTAAGGTTTACACTTAGGACGGTCCAGCATTCCAAGCATTTCTCCCAGGCAAGCTTTGCCCACGGCTCAATCAAATCATTGTGTGATTCTGATCACAACAAAAGCAACGCCATCTTCTGGGCTTGTTAATGCTACTTAATGAATTCATTTCAGCCACAGTAACCTCCTGCAAAGAAGCTTGACACTGACCTACGTTCACCTTTTATTTCAAATGAACTTTAAAACCCCCTGGTAACTTCTCTGAAAAAGACTGCAGATGCCATAGTGCATTGTAACCATCCACCTTTCAGTATATAGTATGCTGCGTAAAGAGTGGGTCGGTTATGCATAATATACTGATCACTTCACTGCAGAGTCACTCCATCTATCCAACTTCCAACCACTTATCCTGGACAGAGTCAGAGCAGCACAAAGCACACACCTGGGGTGCACCCTGGACAGGACGACTGTCCGTCGCAAGAGAGACACACGCTGTCAAAGACAAACTGCTAATTAATCAGCCCCAGTAGTCTAACTTTGTGTATTTGCATTACGAGGGAAAGCCTGAGCAAATGTCTGCATAACAAGGGGAGAACATGCAAAAAACTGACATTAGTACTACAAGCGACCAGAGATCATTTTCTACAAAACAAAAATCAGAGCAACTTGCCTCCAATTCTACTATTGATAATAGGTAATAGGGACATTAAAGGTGATGTTTGACAAGAATTTCAGGTAACACTTTATTTAAAGCAGTCATTATACTACATTACACATACCTTTATAATGCATTATAATGCATTCATAAAGTATTATAAACTATTTATAAAAAGGCATAATACATTGTAGTCATGCGTATTATGCATTATAACTGTCCGATGAAGGTCTCATCTATAATGCACTATAAACACATTCTAAACACAGCACAAAGCATCCATAATTCTTATACTGACCATTATAATGCATTATGAAGGTATGTATAGTGTATTATAAATAACAGCTTCAAGGAACGTGTTACCATTTATATTTAGCAAAAACATCAATTCCCCAACATCAGTATTTCACTATTAGCACAACCCTAAATTTTGGACAGCATTATTAAACTGTATAATGTATAATAAACAAATGTCCTCATTAAACAAGTATAATTTTAGCGTCTTTTTTCCCCCCAAACATTTAATTGTCATAGTGAGCCAAAAACCCCAGGAAACACAGGGACCAGGGAGGGGCCATCCCGAATGGAGTGCCAGCCCACGACAGGACAGACATTCACACACAATCGAATGAGAGGGGCAATTTACATATGCCAAATTAATGAAACTATATCAGCGGGAGTTAACGCACAAAAAATTGAGCTATAATGCAAATTCCCATTGGGACACCCATCTGTAACATTCCCTGTTCACTTCAGCCACCAAATAAAAATCACTTTAGGGCTGGTCTTCAGGTCCATCGGCAGCTGTGACTGAAACATGTCAGAACCTTTTTATCCCTCTCTCAGCTCAGTGTCATTAGCCTGATTAGCATAAAACCTGTGGGGGACGCTGTGGGCAGTGGCGATCAAAACAGAAGGCCCTTTAACAAAGAAGTGGGAAAATATGGGAGCGAGATGAATGAAAATAATGCCGTGCGGCAACTGAGCCATCCAGATAAGGTGGCACATATTGAGCCTTGAAGAATTGCTATGGTGTATGTCTCGGGACCTTTCAGTGAGGCGGGGATTGTGCAGGTTGGATGAATCGGCTCTCTGTGGTAGAGGAGAGAAGCCAGTGCGGGCTGAAACAGCTCTACCATCTCCTGTCTGCTCGGCCTCGCCCAGCCTTTTAATCACCCCGGTTTTTGTCCCTGGCCGAGAGGAGCAGACTGTCTGGAGTCACTGGAGCGCCCTCCTGGCAGCCCCATCTGCACGGCCGCACTGGCACACTCAGGCTGACCAAGCCCTGCTCGTGTTGTTCTCCTGCTGTCAATGGAAAGGTGAGCTGTCCGTGGCACTGCAGAGCCCCTGCAAGTTTCTGGGTTCCTCACTAGGGTTGCTGAATACGGAGCTATACTTAAATTGACCTAAAGTGTATGTATTGGGCCTAATAGCGAATATATAATGGCTTGCCAGTATCAGAATCCCCATGTTCCTTTGGACAATGTCATCATCTTCACTGTGTCTCACTAATTCGGATCCCGCCCATTTTAGTGCAGAATAGCCATTCCGTTACCATCTGACTAGTCAGATCCTTGGCTGATTAGACATCCACTTTTAGACTAGTATGCTGCTCTATAACTTTGATTTTAGTTATATGGGGTGGGTTACTTGTGCGGTTATATGCTTAGGCAAAGCATCCATGCAGGCATAATATTGCCACATGTAATGATTAATTATACCAAACTCTGCCAGTAATCTGCACAAAGAACTGAAGTCAACGTGCGGATGGGATGCGCATACCGCCGTGCACGTACCTTGCGCCCGGCCTCGTTGTTGTGCAGGTTCATCAGTGCCCTGGGGTTCTTCTTAACCTCCCGGGCGTCCACAAACACTTTGGAGAAGTCCAGGCCGAAGCGGATATCTGCCGAGCAGCCGCCCCACTTCCAGCCTTCCTCCTGGTCGTAAAATCCTTGCTTCTCCGGGTCACAGTCACAGTCACTCAAGTTGCCCTGCGCGCAGGCAGCTGTGACAGCGTGCGCCACCCCGGCAGAGATGATGGCATAAGTAAATGCTGCCTCTTTGCTACCTGGACCAGGGAAGACATTTTCACTGACATCAGAGCCAGTACTTCACTGCTGTACTGCATGTCCCTGTATGTTTGAAAGGATGGCCGGAATGAGGCAAAGGGTGTGGGGACCAGCAGCTGTATCGCGATTGTGTGACTCTGAAAACTAGAGAGATCATTTCCCCTTCATGCTATAAATAAAGCACTAATTACAGAGTGGATGACCCCTGTGAGGGTCACAAGGGCTAATAAACAATGGCAACAATAAAATCACCATCAATTTTCTTCTTAAGTACACCAGAAGATGGACCACTGCAACAGGAAGTAAAGGTCAGTCTGCCCAAAGGGTAGAATGAACGAATAAAGTGTTTATTTAAGAGACAATACAATGGAAATAGACAGAAGTTTTGTATGTAGGCTCCAGCCTGGACACTGTCCCAGCTTCTATCACATGTGGAAGACACCCCTTGGAGATGACTACAGTGGGCAGAGCCCAATCATTTGTCATTAAAATGATTCTTTTAAAGGCATGGGAGTGTTTGTTATTTCTGGGACCCCAATCAAAATTCATGTTGCTACCCCCTCCCAAAACACCCCCTAGTGTTGTGACTTTGTGGCCAACAGGGGATCTCCCAAACACAATTGCGTGGTTCGACTAGCGGTAAACACCGTTGTTGCTTGAAGGACCAGTGAAATCATTACATGCATGCTACATAAGGATACTAGAAAGATACTGCAATAATACTGCTGCGAGATAATCCTACAACAGAGCTAGATTCCCTGTAATACCAGCACTGTAAAATATGCTAGCATGAGATGTAAACGGGTATTATCTGTGTGGACAATGTTATCTACAACTATATTTTACTGCTTGTTTAATAGATTAGTCATCCAAATACCATGAGTATAAATGACCTGAACATGTTAATAACCCTACTTATTTGCATTTCTAAACCTCTGAAGAGTGTGGATACAGGTTTAATCCAAATCTAATTCTGTCTTTGATGGTGCCATAGTATGAAAATGTACATAATAACAAAGTTTCAGTAAGGGATCACAGCAAACAGGTAAATATGTTTACAGATACTCTTTTTCAAACCCTTCCATACAAATGCAACAGACAAATTTCATTCTCTACTTGTATGGTGACATCCTACATCCATCCATCCATTTTCCAACCCGCTTATCCTGTTCAGGGTCGCGGGGGACATCCTACATATAAGATGAAAATCAAACTAAAAACAGAACATTATGATAGAAATAAAACTCGCATACTCTTTATTGTAAATATTATACACTGCTGGCTGGACCTGGCTGGCTGCTGATTAATTACTGTTTCTCATAACTCATGGTGACAGCAGGCCACTAGGATTTTTCATCACTCCTTCAGAGCCCCAATCTCAAACTCAAACTCAAAGTAATGCTGTGCAATTTCAGATACATGCTTTTACGTGGTGTGATATGTTGGGACGCTGCTGGGAAGTACACATCTCCCGTCTTGTGACACACCTCACACCCACAAGCAATTGACAGATTCAGAAGATTTGGTGATAGAGCAAATATTTGTTTCTTTTTGGTGTTTCAAAGCTTGTCTCGACTTTTCAAGTTTTCAGTATTTTCAAGTTACGATGGGGTCATCGAAACGCATCTCCATCATAAGTCGGCGACTACCTGTAGTAATATTAACATATGGCAAGGTCGCTCAGGTTAAATGTTTCATTTACGTAAACTCCTATGAATATCTCATCCTATGGGTTTTTCAATTATCAATGAATAAACATAAATAATCAAGAATGTATCGTTAATGGACTCCACTCGTAAAACAATAATTTTTAAGTAAGTGAAGCTTAATTTGCTTTTAAAACCTTTGCAGAGAAATACGACTATTTCTAACACATACAATTATATTAAGCTAATCACTGCAGTTCTTATCTTATTAAGGCTGCAATTGCAAACAATGCCATTCAGCTCACATCAGCTCTCTCTGGACAGCGGCTAATCAGAGCAGTGTAGCTAATCGAGTTGTCACGGTTGTCCGTGGCGCACTGACTAAACATCAGCAGAAGAGTGGTCACCGCTTTGCGCGAAGTGACTGTCTTTGTCTCGTTGTCTTTTCTGTCACTTAAAACACATAAAGAACTGCTTTATCCAATGGGGGTTTCATTAGCAAGCCAATGCTGAGAGCCACAGGGAAAAAAAAGATCTCAGAAAGGTAGATTCTCCCCATCCCTTTTGATTTTTGACTGACTGAGACAAAAAAGTGAGTTTACCCTTTGCAGAATGATAAGTTCTGTCACTGGGACTTGGTCTGAATCCTGAGAAAATGCCATGGGAAAGTGAAGAAGCATGTTAAGTGTGAAATCGTGTTTGTGTTCAGGGGAATCTGGTCAATTGAGCATTTTATCTCACTTCAGCCAATTCCCAGACATGAAAAGCCAATAGTTTCCCTTTCTTTTCTCACCACCCAGCAGACCTGCACAGCCATCTAATTACTGCTGATGACTCAATTTCTAGGAACACCGAAGCACTTCCCTTTTTTCCAGGATAATTACATTTGGACATAGTTTTCTCAAAATACTGCACTTCAGTTGATTTTGTAGGCTACAAACAAATTATACTGTAAAATCTACAAAAGTTATCAGATACTTAAAACATGTATCGTTTCACTAAAAAGTCTTCATAAAGCTCTGTTATATACATATGTTTCCAGATATATATTTATGCATATGGCTCACCTGTGTTGTGCTATAATAATTTGATAACCTCAGTGTAACAACGCTAATTCATAACGACTGTTGCGGGGACTGTTGTGTGAATGTTTATCATCTAACAAACGACAAATTCAACAACGATAAATATTCTTGACCTAAAATTTTGTTGAGTGAGCGAAATGACATGAGATCCATGAGAACCATCGCAGTATATCTGGATGATATTGATTCATATATGAGTGTCCCGGTGTTTCACTGCCTTCCATGCGTGCAGGCCAATAGATGAAGCGATCTGTAACATACCCACTTTCAGTTCTCTCCCGAAGGCAGTTCTCTCTCCGAGCGCTGAGCAGTTCCAGCGGCCACTCTTGAACTGAAACTGGCACTCGTTGATACCCATCTGGATCCCTTCACCAATGACAATGATAGCGTCGGGCCGGCTTTGACAGATAATCCGCTGTCGAGGAGCCAAACCAGGAATCTTGTTACAAATTATACTCGCTCCAAGCGCGACCACCGATGAGAAGCCCCTGAAAGGGAGTCAAAAGGAAAAGGAATATTTCCGGGGCCTTCCAACAGAAATACTACGCAAAGGCCCATAATTATCAACCTCCCGGTGATGGGAGACCTCCCTCAGTTATCTTATATCATGGGCAGGCGTTATCGTGAAGCTCAATCATAGGCCTATTAAAACTTAGAAAGAGGCCAGCAAAGGCATGAAGAATATATTCTAAAAACAAAGTTTATTATAATTAATTAAAGAATACAAAACACATTGCCTGTGCTACGTTGCTGCAGATCTATCTTTATATATATATATATATACACATACATATCTGAGATATATATTTATTAATTTATTAATTATGAAGAACACGGTTGGGGGAGGAGAGAAGAGAATTTCCCCACGGGGATCAAAAGAGTGTCGATTAGAAAAAAATAATAAATTTAAAAAAATTAAAATTATACGGAAACGTGCCTGCAATACCTATTGAACCTTGTGGTCCGTTAAGTTTCACATCACAAACGCCAAACCCATAGTTTTGTTTATCTTGTCTTCAAAGTTTTTAATCATAGATGTTACTTCGGAATATATTTAACAGCATGTCACGTCTGCACATCCCGAGATGAGGTACTCACCCAATTTTTAAATACACAATCCCCAGACAAAGTAATATGTGAACAATCCAGCGCCGCGTTTTCTTGGTCATGGTGTCTGATTTTCTGTTTTGACTACTACAAAGCCAAAGAAAGGTTCTGCGATTCCTGGTTGTCTTGGATCAGTCCTGTATCAGGAGTCACGATCAATGTGCATAATATGCAGGCTCCTGGGATATCGAAGATTCCTTTACGGAGGTGTCTTAGTAATTTCCCCGGTATTGTCTTCTGACCTGTGATTATTGCTACAATTATTATTATTATTATTATTACTAGTAGTAGTAATATACACAAACAGTAGTAGTAACAATAACGGAAGTATCGTTTTTCTTAGCTGTCCGGTAAATGTTACAGGTAAAATTAGAGACGACGCAGAAGCTTGCGCTGCGATGATTCATAGCGCTGTTTCCCCCTCGTAGGTTCTATATAACTGTCTCATCAATCGGGGCGTGTTTAAGAAAGAAATTGAGCCTATAACGAGAATCTCATTAACAATCATGTTGTGTACGTCGAGTGCTCAGGCCTATTAAGAGCAATTAAAAATTGTAAAATGATTAATGACTCATGAGATTAATAAAATCCACACTTTGAGAATAATTAAACAAGCCGGAAAACAAAACCCAGCCAAGCTAATAAAGATGTCAGGATCTGTTTGCACGTGTAATATATATTAAGCTAACGTCTCTTTTTTCTCCGAGCGTAGCATACCTGGGCTTATGGGCTAATGTAATTAGGCTATATTATAATGAGGTCAAAAGACTTACCAATCTCTTCCTGACTCGAGTCTGATGCTTTATGCGTTAATTTGTAATCAGCAAAAGTTTTTAAAAATCCGTTTTGTAACACTTCACACGCTCCACCCATGGTCTCCGCGATCGTTAAAATGTTAATACCTTTTCAATCGTTATAAGATTTATGAGACGGCATTGGCATTGTAAGCAAATTCTATATTATTGTCAAGAAGTGAAACCTGTCAAAACTAGAGAACACGCTGATAATTACTTCCGGAGGATCATTAACACCGACCTTGTACATGATATTCTTGCAAAAAAGAAGGCCGTTTTTGTCACTTTCATTTGGTGCTCGTATTATATTTTAGCGCTCGTCATTTTCGTGGTCCGTATTGGTGTCAGGCTTCCCTTAATTTCCCGTTGGTCTCCAGCAGTCTGAATGCACGCACCTTAGGCTTCGGCGTTTAGTTGAACGAACAGAACAATGCACGTCGGCGTTACTAGTACACTTTACATGAAAAATAAAAACGTGAATATGCATACAGAACACTTTCCAGTAGCAACTAGGCTTTATGAACGTCACACAGAAAAACAATTTCAGGTGTTTTTAAGTTAAAATGGGGACGATTTTCTTGAGGTTCACTAAGGTACTAAATAGGCTGCACTCTAAAAGTCTGTTTGACCGTGATGCAGCATTTATTAGGCATCAGTAATCATGGCTTATCGTGTACGTTTATATAATTTCTTGTAAGTTCTATAAGATGCGTACAATCAGCTTAGTACAATGCACATGAAGAAGACCAGGCTTCGTTGAGAGATTGTTTTTCTTCTCTAAACCTTCTATAATTGCGCCACCTGCAGGTTTGCGGCGGCAGGGCTGCAGTTCCAAGTGGCAAATAACCGCTCCGACTACCATCTTCCTAACAGGGTCTGCATAAACCATCCTTATCAATGCTGGACTGCTGGAGAAAATTTGTGAAGAAATGAAAGTGACTAAATTGGAAAAACACAGTTAATGTTAACAGCGATAGTGGCTGTCATGTCCATTTCCAGGGTCCTGCTAGACTGTAAATATACCTGTATTGTTAAAATATATCCTGCATAGTCATTACTCATAAGCTGTGTAATTATAATTCATTTCCAGTGTTGATTTGGGGAGGGTGGTAGTTACATAACGTACTTTTTGGAAATGCTTCTGAGAGGTACTAGACAGTACCGATAATCATAACTGAATGCTATAGCATAACTTATGGAATCAATGTGAGTGTTTGTGTATACCCCCACAACCATTGTTTATTGTGCTACACAATGATAGTGTAAAAGTGTAACCTAGTGAAAAAGAAGTCTCTATTCCTACTACGTTTGGAATATAGATATAACCCTGACCAGGATATGCAATTTGAGCATGGATGGATGATTTAAAATTCATTTTTCTTGAGTATGACTTACTGTAAACGATATGAGCTGAACAATCAACTGAGGAGAATATTTACTGGTTTTCTGTCAGTACAAACTCTACAGTGATTATAATGACAGCCCTGAAAATAAGAAACTGTTGCATAAAAATACTATCGAAACTTAGACAACAATTTTTTCATGCATTCATTCAGATATGAGTATTCCATCCATTTTCTGAAACTGCTTATCCTTTTGGGTCATGGGGGGTCCTGAGCCTATCCCAGAAGCTACGAGCACGAGGCAGGGAACAACCCAGGATGGGGGGCCAGCCCTTCGCAGGGCACACTCACACACCATTCGCTCACACATGCACACCTATGAGAAATTTAGGAACTCCAATTAACCTCAGCATGTTTTTGGACTGTGGGGGGAAACCAGAGTACCCGGAGGAAACCCCCTGGTGGCACAGGAAGAAACTCCACACACATGGAACCCCAGTCCCAGAGGTGTGAGGCAACAGTGCTAACCACTGCACCACCGTGCCGCCCGACAATTAAGTCATTAATCTCAATTATTTGTATGACAATTAATTGTGTGGAACAAGTGTGGCTCAGGTAGCCAGACCCAATGACAGGGCTGTCTGGGGAATACAATGCTGTTGTTTCTGACAGTACCAAATAAACTAACTACTTATGTTCAATTCCCAAGTGAAGTGAAGGAGGAATAACAAGGCCAGAAACAACCTGGAAATGACCTGGAGAATATTCCTGCCACTCCTATTATGTCTCTGATTGGCCAATAGATGTCACTGGCCATCCCATAATAACCTAATTATCCTAATGTGTCAACTATCCACACCTTTTTCTGGTTTGGTAACCGTTCTCCATGTACATCTTAACCTGCCCTCACTGTGTTCCCCAGCTCACTCATTTTTAGTTGTTGCTGATGTGAAGCATGCCTAATATTTGTCTCAGTTTCGGTTCCCATTGTGCTCCCTGTGTACCTCTTCGCCCCGATCCTGCTTCACTGTTGCTCCCTGCCCTCCTTTTTGACCCCTACTTCCTTATGTTTAAGTCAAAATAAAGCCCCTTTCTATCCCTCTTCCGGCTGCATCAGGTTGAGCTTCCTTTCAGACATGATACTGGACCCAGCAGCATACTGTACACCCTTGACTCCCCCTCCAGGGCTCCATGTTCCCAGCGGACTGCATTCCCTGTGTCCCAAGCCCTGCAGAGTTCAATCAGACCCAAAAACCGCCGGAGATTGCCTTGTCACCTGAGAAACTGAGGCTGCTTGTCCCTTGAATCCTAGGACTTTTTGCCTCTGCCCTTTTTGGAGTTGCACATGATTTTGTTCGAGGACCCTCCCAGTAAGGGCATCTCCTGAATTGATCTGGCTACTGGGACAGGTCGGGGGTCTTCACTGCGGACTCTGATCCCCAGAACCTGGAGAGGATCTGTAGGATTTATTGGGAGAGGGCCACCAGAGAGGAGACTTCATGCCCTACCCACAGAAGTCCTGCAGTCAGAGCCCGGTGCAGGTCTGCATCCAGGACCTGCTGCTCTACCCACTGCAGTACCACAGCCTGTCATGGTTCCTGTCTGCTTGGAACTGCTGTTGATGGTATTATAATCAGGCTAAATATTGCTATTCTGAATAATTTTACATTTCTGAATATGTACCCTTTATAGGCACTTTGTCTATATTGCATTGTTTCTCATGGTATGGTTTTATACTGTATATATGATACCATTTCATTATATTCATGGTGTTTTCTTTATGGGTATGGACTTGGAAAAACACCATGTAACTTCTGCACTTGATGCTTTGTAGGCATTTATTGTATGGACTGACTGCTGAATGGAACTGCATATTATACTGATAAAATGAAAGCGAAGTAACAGGGAGGCATGTGGCTAGTTTAGGTAATAATAGACATTTTTAATGTTGTACTGCAATATTAACTTATGCCACCACAAAGTCTTTGGTGTGGCCCACAAACCCAAACAGTTTTTCCTATTTAGCCCACTTGCTACTGAAGTAGAATAGATCCTTTCACCGTTTCTTCTTCTGCGTCAAATTGGTGCATCATTACTCACTCAGCACCCCCACAGTGCAGGCTATACTTTCTTAAAGGGCTCATGGCGGTATACCTCCGTCCACCCATCTAAGTGTACCCACTTGTCCTATTCAGAGTTAAGGGGTTCTGGAGCCTTTAACTACAAGGCAGGGAACAAGCCCGGATGGGGTGCCAACCCATCATAGGGTACTGAGCCATGGTGCAGACTCAAGCCCTGGCCGCAGAGATTTGAAGCAACCACCTCGCCACCATGCTATTCCGCAAGGCAGGAAACCACTGAAAAACACATTCATGATAAATGTCATGCCCCGCCTTCCTGCCCCTCCTGCTGTCTCCCCAGCGTGGCTAATGAGCCACATCTGTTGCTTGTTTTTTCTTGCATCTCATTTTAGCCCTCATGTGGATCGCACCAGCTGCCTCTTGTTTGCCCCCTCGTCAACACTCTATAAGTGCCTCCCAGTCCTGCGCTCCCCAGTCCAGTCAATGACATGTCGTGTGAAATGTCCCCTTTTGCTAGTTATGCATTTTATTTTGACCCCATGTGGTCTAGTTGGTTTGCCCTGGCCCTGTTGAAATAAACCCCTTCTTTGGTTTGCCCTATGTCTGCTCCCGCCTCCTTCTGTTTGGCTCTCGACTTGATTGTAAAATACACTACTCTGAATAATTAATAAATTAATTTGAATATTACTGAAAATACTCCCTGTCATTGTTGCTTTGTAATACAACACTGAAGGGCTTATACAAGTATAGCTAAGTTTTATAAGACTAAGTTGTATCAACATTTGTGTAAACCTATGATTCTTTAATTGCAAAGTAACTGCAATACTTATTCATCTAAAAAACACACTTCATGACATTCCTAAAAACACCACAGTGTTTACTGCACAAATTCTTTCATTACCATGGACAAATTCCCATTTAGGGTGTATCAAGCAGAAAATTAGAAGGGTTTGGGATTTGAGTAACCAAAAACCCAAGAATAAACTGAATACCATGTAAGGCTATGTCAAACTGTTCATGTCGCTAGATTCTCTCCAGCCATTATTCCTGATACATATGCTGAATATCATTAACTCGCACTTTGCATGTCCTTATGTTTCTTGTACAATGAGCAAGCCTTTTCAGGCATTGAATGAGTAGGCTTTTAAAACATCCTTTTCATCTTTGCCTTCCACTGAAGCCACAATGCTTGTGTAATCGCAAATTACATGCGTAAATCCCCTGTAAAAAAAAAAAAAACAAAGTAAACAGACAAGCAAACAGTGATAAACAAAACATTGAGGAAATGGTGTCTTAAAGTACAAAATCATTAAGAAGTACAAAGTACAAACTGCTACGGGGTAAATTATTTGCATTTTATATTTCCTGCAAACTAATATTTAGACTATTGAAAATCCTACGGTGACAGCTAGAGAAATATAGAGACATACAGCTTGTGACCATTCGAAAGGTGTATGTATTCCCTGTGCACTATGTGACACTTTAACCTCATACCAGGCCCTGGTGTGAGAGCCTCCGAGCAGATGGAATCTGCTCTCGAGAGACAGGCCAGCATCCTGTTCCTTCTTCCAGGTGAGCACCCTCAAGGACAGGTCACGGGATGCCGTAACCACACGAAAACTGTCCTGTGTCACAGATCCATACCAGTAAGAAAAAATGCGAGTGCAAGTCTAATCAAGAACAAGGAAAAAAAAAATATATATATATGACTCACCACGCAAAAAGATGCTATTGGCTGGGTGTGATCCTCAAAAGTAGCCAATAAGGCACCTTTTAGGGTGTACACTCTCAGGTGGTTCCCAAGTGCAACCACAAGAGTAGCAGCACCTCTGGCTTGGAGGTGCACATCTCTATGCCAAATCGTTACCTCCAGCGGAAAGGTTTCTACCTGCTGAACTGGATTATCGTGAATTTTATTAAAATTATGAATGTGAACATCATGAGGACATTTAACACAAATCCCGTGAACACCCATTAGCTTTGGCTTTCCAAGCCACTGTCAAGAACTGCTTGCCATGATTTTCAGCATTAAGTAATGACAGCAAGTTTTGCTGTGGTGGAAAAGTACGCTGGGATTTTCATGCCACCTGGATCTACAGCACGAGTGTCACATGCTTGACAGAAGAGAATCTTATGGCCTCCAAATTTTTCAAAAATCTCTTAGAGAATCTGTTAAGTAATTACATCACAGAGTAGGAGTTAAAGGAAAGCAACCGACATATTTCTTAAGATAACCTCAATTTTTTATATTTTTTTTAAATACTGGACTTACTCTTCAGTAAATGTCATTATAAAACACCCACAAGTGGATTCAAGGCTAAATCAGCCAAAAAAAAAACTTATTCCACACCAAATTTTAAACAATCTGAATGTTTACATGTTCTCATGCTAAACTCTAAAATCCAAGTGGAATAATAAGCTCATGTTAGTCAAAATATATATTTTACCTTCAATTTCCTGTTTATATTTAGATTTTTTTATAGCGATTTCAAAGACGGAGAGTGTTTTGTTCCGTGTCCTGTGTCCGTCGGCATCACTGTGCAGCACAGCCACTCGGGTTGATTCAGAGGCCAGGAAAACCGCAGCCAGGCAGAAGGAGATGGGCAGAGACTGGGCCAGCGGCGGATCGTCCTCAGTGACACATCTCAGGCTCTGACTGTAGAAAACCTGTGCGGCAAAATCTGGGTGGGCTAAACCAATCCCGACTTCAATAGGGCAAAAATGAAGGGATGCATAACAATTACCTGTGGGTGACAGTCAGCGCCCTCTGTAGTAGCTGCAAGGATCCATTTCCCATCTGGAGACGAAATCAATATGTCTACATTGAAAACCTGAAAGATCACCTGACGCCACACCAGTGACAACGAGGGGACTGTCAACATGCACAAGGCACCACCGCTAGTGCCAACCTAAAAGAAAACAACAGAATACGAGTTGTATTAAAGTGCATATTGTTTTGCGTAGAAATAATTCTCCTAAGTTTTATACTTAGAGTTTAATTAACACTAACAAAGAGGGAAGATTGGTCGTCGGCACTAAAGGCCAGCAGCTTGCACTTGGAGGCCGCAGTGGAGAAGGTGGCCACTTCCTGTCCTGTGCAGCCATCCCAGGCTTTGATAACTCCAGAGGTGTCCGAGGTGAAGACAACCCCACGCTTAAGATCAGTGACAATACTTGACAGAGGGCTTTGGACAGGACTGGACCACAGCTGGACTCCCTGTTTCAAGAGATGCAGAGCTTAAGTTTTGGCTTGTAATTTAGCGTCACTGTCCGGGAAGGGAAGTGCTCACCTGCTGAACATTCCATGCACGGACGGTACCATCAGAAGATGCACTGCAGACAATGGGAGGTCTCTCCCAGTCATCAGAGTCATGTCTGTTTTCCTGTAGGTAAGCAAGCCCAACCACTCTACCTATAAAGCAGACAAACAAATGAAGACAATTTTAACCCCATAGAAGGACATGAGAACATTAACATCTGCATGCAAACCCTTTTACTCTTTTCTGAAGATCAGATATAGGTATCACCAGCGCTTGAAGCAGATTGGTAATCACCACAGTGAATAACATAAGCTTTTAAGTACATTTTATGTGAAAGTGATTATTTGTCATTGTTGACACACCACAGCCACAACAACAAAATGTGTCTTCTGCATTTAACCCATATGTGACATAGCAGTGGGCAGCTAATTCAGCAATGAGGGAGATGTGCTTGGGGGTGGTACCTTGCTGGTCAGGGATTCAAACCAGCAAACTTTAAACCACAAGTATGCTTCCATAACCATTAGGCCACCACTGGCCTTCAAACATACCTGTATGACCTCTCAGGCTCTTGCATGTGTAGTCTTCACATGATCGGCCCGTCTTCATTCTGAGTTCTAAACTGGCACGCTGCAGGTAATAACTCTTCCAGGTCCACTTTCCATTTTCTGAACTACACTGTTTGATATTACAGAAGCTCCAGCGACGCAGACACATCTGTCTAGGTAGGGCAATGCAAAGAATAAACAGTTAGTGTTTTTTCTGTATGGTAAATAATTCAGAGTACTTCAGATTATTAAAAGAACAATTACATGAGCTAAGGGAAACCTAGTGATAGTGTTTAATGGCATTACCTGGCCTGCCCACCAATGGATGAACAAATTACACTGTATATTTATTTTGAACCATTTGGAATTGTTTGGATTTCTCCACGAATAGCTTCTAAAATGTGATCTTTGCTTAAGACGTATTTAACAAAGAATACATACACAGCACATTTTACTAGAGAAGGTTTGATGAAGTTTCGTGAAGCACTGAAACTGTCCAGCCAATTGTGTTAGAAAAGCAGTTCATTTGTCAAGCTTTTCTCAAGGCTTGTAACACATTTGGAACATACCTGAACTGATCTGGGTCGGGGCCCAATATGATATGCTTTCATGGGGTCCAAAATCCCTAAGGGCACCCAAGTCACTTATGCTAGTGAGTAGCAGGAATCAATGTGCTTGTGTGACTGGATTGACGTACTTGAAATGGACATATGTAGCAATTGAGTGTAAAGAGCAAACTGATACGATGTGGTCAAAGGTAAAAACTGCAAATGTGTATTGCAGCACATGTCAAATACGTTTACTTTTATTTAGCAGGTTTTGTCCAAAATGACATACAAGTGAGGCAAACTGCACATTACAAACATATGTGCTGTTAGGGAGTTGAGCAGGTTCCTGACTCCCTGACATTTCCTGTGAATTTCCACATGGGGATGAATAAAGTAAGTAGGTAAGTAAGTATGTATGCATGTATGTATGTATCTAAGTATGTATGTATGTATGTATGTATGTATGTATGCATGCATGCATGCATGTATCTATCTATCTATTTCCCAGAAACAAGTGTAAAAACCCTACTGCTCCCCATCAGGGAATTCAAGGGTCTCCCAAATGACAGGCAGGGGATACAAACCACTATACCAATATGAATAATCATGTTACATTAGAGGTGTATGAATGACATTTGGTAATGACCAGTTACAATTCACAATATTAGGTTATACCATGTCAAACTGATGGAGCTCAAATTATCACAGCTATTGCTCACAGCTATTATTACAATCTGAACAAAATCTTTATTGCCCAAATACAGTATACTTGTGCAAACAAGCCAAAAACATTCCAAGAGTGACAATATTTATTACCAAATTAACTGAAAGGGATAACCACTAAGTCGCTTATAATAAGCAGAATCGGCGACTCTCAGCAGAGTGTCAGCCGAATAAATTAATGTAGAAGTACAGTGATGCATAAACATTTCAGATTTACGGTTAGAGATCATTTCAAAACAAACCTATTCTCGCAGCTACAGGAAGTGATGAATTGCTGACTGCCGTGTATTTAAATGTCATAAAGGACGGTCTGTTTCACATGGCCAGAAATACTCACCGCCACAACCAGGGTGTTTCTGCAGCATCATGCCACGACTGTAAAAAATAAGTTACTAATTACTGCACAAGTCATCATTATCATCGTGCAACTATTAGTATTCGATATATATTACTATCATTATTAGTTAAAGATAAATATATTTTAAATATATTGTCCTGCTGTACTTGACAATTACTGGCTAATGCTGTATATGCAATACTCGCTTATTTATTTTTTATGAATGACATGTAAACATCCGATCTCAGCTACAGCCCTTTTGGTCGCCTAACAAACTTCTTCAGCATATGTAAAAGGAAGCAAGCGGCGCTTGTCTTTTTCTTTTTATCTAAGCGGATGTCAGTCTGTCCTCGAAAGAAAGAAAGAAATTTTACAGCTGACACAGAGTCATAAAGTCAGAAAGAAAGTGTCGAAATAAAGTTAGCAAGCCAGTAGTATCAGTATCTCAGCAGTGCTAGCTAGCTGCGAACAGCCCGTGCAAATGAAGTCTTCCGGACCTTACAGACGCCCGAAGAATTTGTCAAGTCGTCGCAACCGAGAAATGAGAAAACGTGAATCAAGCAATCCAAGGTTAAATCAGATAAATCAGAATCCATTGTTTAAAATGTCATCAAGTTAAATGTTAGGGTCGCGACACCACAAGTCATATCAAGGATGCGGAAGTGCGCGCCTATTGGCTGAGGGATTCGGCGCGAGACCACGAAACGCAACATAAAAGTGTCCTGATATCAGCACGTCCTCCCAAAGCCAGAACACTTACATAACGTGTATGTATATGATATCCATGTATACTGGCGTGTAGTGGAGGGTCATTTTCAAATTGCAGAATTTTACTCACATTTTAATGATCGTTTAATCACTTGCCATTATACAATCTAGAAGGTTTCAGTCAAAAAATATACCGCACCGTAGACTTTATAATAATGTAAATATCGTGTAATTTAAAATAATATCAAATAATATTATATATATATATATATATATATATATATATATATATATTCCGGATTCCCGGCCAGTCCTTTTCTAGTGGTGTTGATGGAACCAACGGATCTGTCTGCAGCTGCCCTGACCCAGAGCTCCTTTCTGCTTCTGTTGGCTCTGTCCCTAATGCACCTGTCTGCTGAGCTGGCTGAAAAACATTTTTTGCTTGAAAATAACTTCTTGACTTCACTGTTAGCATCTGTAAACAATCCAAGCGCAAATACATTTCATATGCAATGGGTTATATCAAAATACAGGGTTCTTACACGTTTTAACCAACAGGTTTTCATGATTTTTCCACGACTGACTGGCAAATGTCCATGAATTAAACGTCAGTCTACATCATACAGCAGAATAAAAATCTGTGTAAAATGTACCCGTAGAAAAATTAATTACCTGACTTGAACAGGAAGTGAAATAATTACGTGATGTTAAATTAACCACATATTATTATGCTGTGTTTGCAAAATTCCACGACTTTTCCAAAACATTCTAGGTTTCTTATTTTCCGAAAAGTGTATACCCCAACAAAAGTCACTTTACCAGCTGGGAGAAAAACACGGACATGGTGGGGAAGAATATAACAGCAGCATAACATATAACTGCGTTTATTGAGACACCAGTAAACCATACTGTACACTCTAGCACTCAGTATAACCCCACTTCTTGTCTGAATCTGTTACACAAAACGTTAAAACATACATAACAATATGATTCTGCTTGTGTGATCCTGCCTAAGTGTAACACGTGTTTTCTGTGATGTACGTGGAAATTACACAATTTGCGCATCCCTTCTAGGTCAGTTCACCTTGCTCTGAATTGAACGCATTTAACAGAATATATATTTTTCAGAATCGATTTTAAATTAACCACATATTATTATGCTGTGTTACAAAATTCCACGACTTTCTTATTTTTCGAAAACCTTTCCTGGCCTGGAATTTTTTCCGATTCCATAACTGGTATCCAATTGTGCAGAGGACCTTATATTTCTTACAAAAATGTCATGTTCCCGGACTTGCTGGGTGTATGGAAGAGTCAATGGACAGCTGTCAGTTTCTTGAATGTCAGCTTTCCATTTGCTGCCACCGGCTTCTTACCTCTGATAAGCCGTTACTTCCCATGGCAATACCGGTACAGGATACCTGTACAGTAGGCGTTGGGTTTACCTTCCTTGGTCATTTATGCAAATGTAAATTATCCGGGTAAATGCGAGACAACGTTTTGAAGTACTGAATGATATATTCAGTAGCCTACTTCACCAAAAACGCGACAACTTTCCCGTTTTTATCTCCTGAAGTTCCTATTGTTTTACATTGTTTATTATTCGAATGGATCAAAATATGGACAAAACGTGATAATCCACACAAGACTCACAAGCGTCTTACAAGCGACTTTAAGCGGACGATTCTGGAAACACATATACTAACAATTTGTATAACACGTCCCGAAAGCAAATTAAAAAAAAAATCAAAAACTCATAAATGTCCATGTATCAATATTCTGGTACATAAAAATGTCGACGCAACAGTCACGAAATAGTTACATGTTTTCGGCAGTTGGGAGACTGACCTTGCCATGTGAAAAGGATCCAATCATAAACGTTTGATCGGAGTTAGCTACCAATTCAGCTCAGAATGCGGCCCGCCAAGCAAGCAAGTCCTTTGGGAAGGACAGCAGGGCGGTTTGAGCGGAGGGACCTTTAGCTTCATTTCAGAGCGGGAGAAATGTGTCGCGGAACGTCAGAAGTGGGATTCAAACCCACGCCTCCAACGGAGACTGCGACCTTAACGCAGCTCCTTAGACCACTCGGCCATTCCGACTACCTCTTTTGTAGTGGGGAAACAATTCCTCTTGAAAGGATGAAAGAGTTACTTCCCATACAAAGTGTATGCCCCAACAAAAGTCACTTTACCAACTGGGTGGGGACATGGTGGGGAAGAATACAACAGCAGCATAACATATAACTTCTTGTATGATCCTGCCGAAATGTAGCACGTGATTTCTGAGATGTGGAAATTACTGTACAAAATTTGCGTATCCCTTTCTATATCTAATCTATAGTGCATTATAGATGAAAGTTTCATGTTGTATTCTAATCAACACTGTAGTGCCTTGCCGGCCCGGCTTCAGTTTTTTTTTTATATGTTATTGTCCCCCCCCAAAAAATCTTCCTGGCCCACCCTGATAACGAGAGCTGGAGCCGGGCCTGGTGCCCTGTAATTGCCAATATAAGATACTTTATTAGTTCAGACCAGAATAATGCATTACAGATTCTCTGCACTATGAAGGTATCTATAACGTAACTCTTATACCTACATTATAATGCATTATAGATGACAGCTTCTTGCTAACTGTACAGTGTTACCATCTATGCAAAATACAGTGAATAAGACAAACATTTTTATGGCACATAAATTCTTAGGAAGTACAAAAAAGTATAAAATAAGGATCTGACTGTACCAACAAAGAATACATTTCATTATTTATAATATATATATATATATATATATATATAATATTAACAAGAGCTAAAGGACAACCCACAGATTAACAGTGAGTCTCCATTCCCAAATCCTCCTCAGCTGCAGATGCTGGAGAGTGACTTATCCAGGGTCATGTGACTTGCTGAGGGGAGCCAGTTGTGTCTAATTTTTCCATGGCTTTCATTCTTAACTCTTGTAGGATTGCCAAAAGGATTGTTCTCATGCTGTTATAGACAGCCTTTCCATCACCAGAGTCCTTTCTTACCTAGTTTAACATAAAGATAATGATCACCCAAAGTCACCAACATTCAACATCAGCAGATTTTGATGAACTTCACATACCTTTGTGAAAGCCTTTATTATCCTGTTTAGAAAAGCTTCTTCAACTTCGTCCGGTACAATCAACAAATGTGCAAAGCAATCAAGAATGCATGTTAGTGTCCCCTTGGATCCCTGTGTAAAACATAAAAAAATACATTTTGTTTAGCAGTGTCACTGAACAAAGATAAACAGGATAAATGTGCTTAGATCTCACCAGCTAAAATAATATCGCAGAAACCATGGCTAAGGATTATCGAAATCTACCTTCCTTACTACTCCTTTATATGTAACAATAATCTGAAAT
>JAODKL010000107.1:27091465-27112030 GCA_026780765.1 Petrocephalus schoutedeni
AATGTATGTTATTTACCACAGTGTTTCCCAACCCGGTCCTCGGGGGGGAAGGAGCAAAAATGTGCACTGTCTGGGGGCCCCCGAGGACAAGGTTGGGAAACACTGATTTAAGACATACGTATACATCGCCAGGGGCCTCATGTATAACAGCATGCGTAGAATTCACACTAAAACATGGCGTACGTAGAATTCACACTAAAACATGGCGTACGGACAAAACCAGAAATGTGTGTACGCCCAAAAGAATCCAGATAAAACTGTGTATGCAAAGTTCTACGCTCTTTCCCTCTTATATCCCAATCAGCGCAAAATGTTACGAACGTGCACAAACCCACCGTCCCAGTTAATTTCGCTGTATTTGATACAGACCTTGTTATGAATGCCAGTATGACACAGTGAAACTGCAGTAGCACTCTTTTGCCAGTGGATGCCTCCAGTTTACAAAATCGAGCAGAAACTTGCGTACGCATTGTCTGGGGTTGCGGTGAGAATATGCGTGGCGGTATGCCAAGTTTAGTTTTTATACATCTCGACATGAGCGTGGAAACGGGTGAGCGCAACATTTTTGTGCGTAAGCACCTTTTATACATGAGGCCCCAGATCTTTCGAATGCCATCATTGTTCACTTAGACTTGTTTGACCTTAAACCACAAACAAAATTTCTTGCTTAATCCTTGCTTAAACATATTTCTTTTTACCTCCAAATGGTTACCAATAGATTTTTTATGTGTGACTCTGTGTAAAAAAGTAATTATCGTCTTTCAAGACCATTAAATGATCATGGGTGGTATATACAGTATGTTACTAATCTGAGTACATGGTTTGAAACACACAACACACACACTCTTCAACTAGATAGGTAGGCACAAAGGCCAAGCTAAAAGCCTTAAAGGTCAGTACAGGTTGGATAAAGTTATGACCTTGTCCAATAAATTAAGGACATTAATGCCATCTTGCTTATACTTCTCCAGTGTCTCCACCTCCTTTCTGTGGATAATAGGTTCCTTCAGCTGTTCCAGCCAAGACCACAACAAGCCAGAGAGAATAAATGGGTCTTTCTCCGTGCACAACCGCTCCCAGGCCCCTTCTTTGGAATTCAGTTCCTTCTGTAACCCCAATGAAACAGTAGGCATGGAATTTCAGCGGACTTCAGGCATTGGGAAAATGACTAGCAAAGCATTATTTATGGAATAAGACAGATGCTGACAGATACTGAAAATGTTCTACAATGAGCAGAATTTAGAAGTGATGGTAGAGTGATATAAACAGAAGGTAAGAGTGATATTTAAAAATTAGATTTCAGCAGGAATTTCTAAGCCACTCTTTCGTGTAAAACGCTATAGTTCCGCCTACCTGCCAGTTTGAGATTTTCGTTCCATACTCCCCTTCCCCTTCTTCTTCCAGGTCCACACCAAGTGCCTGGGCTACTAGCAGACGTCGGTTCTCCAGGGTGAGCTCTGTCTGTATCGTGATGAAGGGGACATTTGCCGACGCCTCCCCATCGTCGTCAGTGCCAGTGCAAGGTGCTGGCTCGTTGTCTGACGATGACCTCCGGGCAAACTTTGAGGCATGCTGCATGAGCCAAGTTGACAAGATCGTCGCGTTGCTAACTTTCCTACGGTTGTATGGGGAGCCCAAGGATCTGCTACTTCGCATGTCTTTGAGCAGCCGCCTCTTTTGAAAGAGAGGCTGCTCCCAGACTGAGCCAGCGGTGTCATAGAAGGAGTTCCTCCTGCTAAAATGAGTTGATAGTGGCTCGCCTTCCATCCCGTTGTTTGAGAACTGGTCAGGGGAGGTGCTGGAAAGCTCAGGCAGGTGACTCTGTGGTTTCAGGTTCGATTGTATTCTGCAAAGGTCTGGCTCACTATAGCTAAGGCTCCTTTGAATGTAAAATTCGGAGGTTCGTTTGGCAACCGCTTGTGGACCAGGTAGTCGAAAAATGCCCTTTCCTATCATATCACTCTCTAGTCCTGGAATGGTCTCCCGGGACATCATTTTCCCCCCTGATAAATCGGGAATCTCCAGCGCCTCTTCCTCGATGACCTGCCGCATCTCCGAAATGTCCAGAAGCAGCCTGCAGATGAGATGAATGAGCCTTGGCATGTTCTTAAACTGCCGTCCCTCATAACCATGCAGCAGGTGGCGTTGGCGGATCAGGAACTGAGAGAGAGTGATGGCATCCGCTTTGGGACTGGCACACCAGAAGATATTTCTTAAAGGGACCAGGAATTGCGCAAACTCCCTCACACAATGCAGCTGCTCCCTGGTTTGAATTGAATTTGGCCTCCTTTCTCGCACGAATAAAATGGCCTGGTCTGCACCCATTCTTGTTGTGAACACCAGGAAACAAGCAATCAGCACACCTGTACAAACCACAACACAATACAGAAGACATTATCCAAAAATTATTATTCTTATTGTGTGATTACCTGTCTTCAATTAAGATAAAATTGTGTTAATATACTTTAGGTTTACCTGTTCTTCCTAGTCCAGCATGACAGTGGATGGCCATCTTCCCCTCCTGAGATGCGAATGCCATGACTTTCACCATGTCTAGGATTGTTGTCAGAGATGCCACGCCATAATCCCTCCATCCAAAATTGTAAAAATACACTGAAAGTTCACATGATTTATCAGTTATTTGAAATAAAAGAAATACATTTAGTGTATAAACCCCTATGTTAACACATGGAAGGTGACGTTCTAGTTATAGAACCCAGAAATGGGGAAGGCTGGTGGTGTAATGGTTAGGAATACAACCATGAAATCAAAAGATTATTGGTTCGAGTCCCTGACCCACAAGTAGGCCTAAGGTACCCTGATGTAACTGCCCCTTGCTGTGTCCCAATGTCACATGGGTTAAAAGCAGAAGACATGTTTCATTGTTGCCTGCTGTGGTGTGTCACCAATAACAATTAATCACCACCTAAAAATGATTTTCCAGCCTGGCCTCTTCTCTTGTCTCATCCTGTTGTATCATATTATAGAACAGCTGTCTTGAATATGTTATGCAATAAAAATAGTATTATTCTATTTCTTTGATCGTTCAGTTGCAGATAGTAAACAATCAACTGCTGTCCGCTGAAAGTCAGCTTCCCTGCAAAAAGAGCTGTAAACTCACTTCCCATCTCCATGAAGGCCTCTGGCCGATACGTGAAGCCACTGCCCTGCTCAAGGGGGAAGCCACAGCTGGCGTGCTCTCCAGACCTCTGCAAGCTGATTATCGTCCTCAGGCCACACCTGCTGAATGTGCCGGGGTGTATGTTTCATGTTTAGTTTAAAGGGTGAATGTCTTATTTCTTTAATTAGCTGATAACTGAATGAATGGAAGTACAGTCAAATTTGGGACCTAGCGTGGCGATTAAATTCAGTTTATTTAAAATGAATAATGTAATTAATTTGAAGGAATGCCCCCAGTTGAATTGCATGATAATGCGTATTTTTTCTTGAGGGTTTCTTTAAAATCGTTACAATAAGAAGGATTTTAATCGTCCATTCTAAAATACGCTTTTACCTTTGAAATTGTTCAATGACGCTGTATTTTTCAATGATTTCAGTTGAAGGTCTTGCCATAGCCAGGATATTCTCAGTAATCCTGGCATAAGAAAACATTGAGAAAGTACACATTTTGAGAGTAATACAGCAGAACAGGCCACAATGTGCAGTGACCCAATCACCAGATCGGTTCACAAATCTCTTCCTATATCAAAGCATACTAAGGTTGCAGAGGCTAAGGTGCCCACCAGGAAGAGTAGAGGCCCTTGATGGCCTGCTGGTCTTCACCCCAGCAAGATGGATTCTCGTACTTGCAGGCACGCCCACCACAGCCTATGGAACACTGCATGTGACTGGGAATCAGCTGTCGCAGTGTCTCACCCACCATGGTGTACTTCGCCCAGGGAACCTTCATCTTGGCTGGGAGCAACAGCACAGCAACAGTTTTCTCTCACATCCTTATGTTAGTTATCACAATCACAATGGGTGAAGATGACTCTAGTGGTTCTGAACTGGTTTAGCCTCAGGGCTAGGGCTGTCACTATTGATAATATCAATAAATGAGTAATTGACCAAATAATCTGATGATTCATTGAGTAATCGTTTATATTTGACATAATATTTATTATTCCATGGCTTTAGTAAATTCTGTTTTTTATTGGTCCAGAGACGTCACATGGGCGATGATTATTTTTGCGTGACCGCACAGATAATTCGAGTGGCCTAATAACAGTCCATCAGGTAAACTGGGAGGGCATAATAAAACAGTATTGTACTTCTGCCCTTAAAAGTATAAGTAACCGGTGCTGAGACCTTGCTCTGGAAGCACATGACCAAAGTTACATGTGATAATTTCTGTGGCATCATGTGGGGGATTGTGGTCAGCATCAAACAGAAAGTTGATCATCACTGATTTAAACAAACAAATAAGGCATTTTAGTAATTTTGAAAACAAGCAACAAAAGTGGAACACGTGTAACTCATAATAATATTTCTGAGAAGTCTCACACCTGAATTTTTTATAAAAACCTGAGAAACAAATACTTTCTGGGTAAAAAGATCAGACCATAAATACCACACAGTTATCAATGTTTAAGGTTTGCAGCTATACAAGAAGAACATTGTTAAACAAATGAAACCTTGCTAGGTTTCTTTATCTACCAAAACAGCCCAGTGAAACTTTTTTATGTTGTTTGTATACACTGATCATACTTTCTTATTTTACCACACTGCCACTGAAATCTCTCAACAGTGCCATACCTGAAGCCATGCAGATGTTAGGCTCTTCACTCCTGGCTATCCCGAGGGACCTAGGCGTGTCACTCAACAGACCAGCTCTACAAGGGGCCTGTATATTGGGAGCACACATTATAGGCTGCCAGAAGGATAATGGATTGTTACCCAAATAAATGTGAGCATGGCCCTTTAATGAGCTTGAATGAGGCTAGCGCATTCTTTGTATATCCTCCCTGTCACACAACATGAAGACCGGCAAGGCCGCTGAAGTTCCTTAAATACTGCGATGGGGAAATGCGACTCGCATCCTACCACCTGTGCATGTGCCCTTGGGTGTGGTACAGAGTCAAAATACAATCTCCGCAGATTTCAGGTGACCAGGGACCTGAAAGCCGCTATATAGTATTTCATATCTCATTCCTATCAATTTGAATTGAATTTCAATGAATTACGAGTTTCATTAAATAAAATTATATTGTTATATAATATTATCAGTTAGTTTCATATCATATGCGAAAATGAAATACCGGGTCTTTAAAACGAAGCACAAGATATTTAGCATATTAGTGTCATTGAAGGAATATATTTATAAAAATCAGTGGTGGAGGAAGTACTCAAACAGTTTGCTTGAGTAAAAGTGGAAATAAACAGGCAAAAAGCGTATCTTTTGCGCAGTGATACGATTTGGTGTGTGGACTTCGGTAGAAGAAAATAGTTCCTACATTAAACTTCTTACTAGAAAGTCTGTGGATTATCTTCAATAACCGGATCATGATTTCTGGTAAAAGACATTGCAGTTGAATTTTTCAAATGTATTTTTCTGGCACTTTAATCATACTTCATTAATTTACATTATACTCATGACAAGCCCCACATTTCTATGGCCAGTATCTCCAAGACTAGACAATTCTCAGCAGAACAACCTAGATGGACATACAGTACAGAATCCCCTCTAAAACATATCTTTTTCAGTTTTGCCCCTTTAAGTAATGCGCAGATAAGTGAAAAATTTACACTTCATAAAATGAATGTCATGCCATAAAGAGAAAACTTTAACTCGCCGTGTAACAAAAACAGGCTGCTGCAGTGAATCAGAATTTGTCTGAGTAAATTACAGAATTTTAAATTACTGTTTATCCAAGAGGATAAAAGTGAAAGGTATCCATACCCCATTGTCAACATTGTAGACTGGAACAGAGCACTGTTTATCTCCACTGTGCCAACAGCTTTTTCACCTTAGGCAGACACACTTGCCTGGGCCATCCAGACTTCGCCCCAGTTCTACCTAATCCCTCCTCCCATGTCACACACTCACTGCCTCCCTTGGGCTCTGGCAGATGCCACTAGTCATGTGACAACAAATGCTGTTTGTTTTGACACGCATTACTGCGGCTTCCCCTCCTAGGCTCGTCTCTACTACCACCTCAGCCTCGAAATAGAGAATTAAATCCATATTTCTAACTGCCATTGGATAAACCCCTAATCCAAGGATTCAATAACTAACTACAGAGCTACATATCTATAAAACAAACTGATTATCATTTGGAAATGAGCAATATATAAACAAAGGCAGGCATTAAATCCATGCGAATCACTTAAACACTCCTTCTTGATTTAATTTGGGAACTTTTTGAGAAAACGTACACATTGCACTAATGCGGTGATTTGTTTGAGTTTTCAAGGCAAGTTCTGGCTTGAGGAACTGCAGGGCTTTGCTGATTGCTAATTAGCAGAACCCTCATGTTCTCTCAAGCTGTACCATCGGGATAAGAAGATGTTCCAATTTGCCAAGACACCACTGACCTAAGATGCCTCCAGACTGCTTTTTTTTGGACTAAGAAGGTGAGAAAAGGACAGCGGGGCAAGCACCTTATTGGCTCACTGTCAGAATAGCTGATCAAGGTATTCTCCTCTGAGAAGGAAATTACATAGTTGAAAGGTACATCACTCTGGTGCACTGTGGGACCAAATGTAAGGTGATGATCATTAACTGTGTTATACCATTACATACTGTGTATTTATACGTCAGTCTGAAATGGAAGGTGGCAGGTGGGAGAATATGAATATAAATATATCACTTTTCCCAGTACCTAAAAACTAGTTTTAATGCAAGTAAATAAATGTCATAATCATTTGTTAATGCAGTGAAACACAAATATTTTTCTTTTTTTCCCTTCAAAAATTCCAAAGCATATCTTTTTTTTTGTGGAAAATCGAGTGTACAAGTTTCCATGCACAGCTTTATCTCACATAAACATTTCACAAAAATTTAAAGCTTTCACACCACATGCACTATGACTGAACACGCAAAATTTATGGCTACGGGAAGATTACAATTATTTCAGACATACTTTGAAATGCCATTAGCTAATTATCAAAATGTGCGTAGTTTATTCGTTTTGTTTAAATGTGGATGCCTTCTTCCGTTTTGACACTATGGGTCTATGCTGCATTTCCAGCTGTTCTGCTATTGCTGTGTGCTTTGTGTTAATGGTATAACAATGGCCAAACCAGAACACAAAATCTGTGTTTCCCTGTCTCTAGGGTAAGGACAAGACACCAGGTATTAAATTAGCTTCTAGTTGCCCTCTCAAGCCACTTACAAAGCACTACCAATAGTAAATACCA
This sequence comes from Petrocephalus schoutedeni, assembly GCA_026780765.1. Lineage (NCBI taxonomy): Eukaryota > Metazoa > Chordata > Actinopteri > Osteoglossiformes > Mormyridae > Petrocephalus > Petrocephalus schoutedeni. The sequence goes on from JAODKL010000107.1 coordinate 27,098,825, forward strand.
TGTTGGACTGGAAGCAGAAGGCAGCAGGATTTCCCAAAGCTTGGCTTTGGCCTAGTTTTGGATAATAGTGGATTACACAAAGCTTGAAAAGTGTGTTGCCTACGTCAGCCTTGCCCCTGGGGATGGAGGAGGCCCGAGGGAGCCAGTCGCCTGCAGAGTGAGGAATACCGCATTCTGAGCGACCAATCATGAGATCTCCCGGCGAATACGCAATCCCCCTCAGCTCACTTGTTGTTTCTCATTCAGTAATGCTCAGCTGGATGGAGACACAGGTGAAAAGATAAATGAGTGTAATATGATGCAATATTCCCCTAGTAGGACTGTACAACCAAACTCATTCATAATAGAATGCATACTCACATATACACAAACATATAAAAAGCATACGAAAATATATTATACATTTCTAAAGCCCTGCTGTTGATCTGTTCAATGCATGTCAACAGCACATTAATGTTGCAGTAATACAATACGTTGCAGAATAATCTGTGATAATCTGTGGCCTCTAATCAATGATTTAGTCACAAATAAATGCTATTTTTGATTGTGCAGTTTAATTATGCGACAGAGAAGAAGAAAGGAATAGAACAAAAAAAAGCTGGTACATAGCATGGCATTCAATTTTTATGCATTAGCTATGCGTCATTAGATTGAGATTAAGTTAAATAAGTATCTACTAATGGGGAAAACACTGTCTTATTCTTGCCATATTGTGAAAAAAGAACTGTTTTTTGTCACCCAGTTCTTCTAAAAGTCACATCATATAGGTAATATTAGTGATAAAATTTGCTGTTAGAGTGATCTTATTATATCTACAGTTACCTTATATATTCTGTATTTGGTTTGAAAATCAAAATTTTTTGCATTCATGGTTTCTTGTGCATGGATAGGGTAAGTGAAGCCCGGTGATGTATGATCGAATCACTGACAGGGCTTCTGCTAATGTTAGCAGGATCATTATTTTTGATGACTGTCCACATCAGGCTCACAGATAATCTGAGGAGGCCAAAAATCATCCACTGAGGATAATTTAGGGCAGCAGAAACATGTCCTGATTTAGTACATCGGTTAAGTTTTCATGTGTTCTATTTTATTTCATGTGACAGTCCACTCGATGAAAACGCAAACTTCCTGTTGGCACATGTGTTATTCTGGGAGGTCATTGTGTTGGTAGTATAACTCATCTCTGCTATTCAGAACTAATCTCCGCTATTCACTGGATGGAGAAAATAGTAACAGTTTTGAACAATAATTCAAAAGAAAACAGAGACAGAGACAGGAACCTTGAATCCTTTCTTTATTTACATGCAACACACTATGCATTTTTTTTCTCTGGACCCAATATCGTCATACAGCTATTACCATAGAGCTATTGATTCTTAATCTGTAGGAGTACAGCGCCTCCTGGTGTTGGTTCACTTATGTAACTATTTACACTATATGGACAAAAGTATTGGGACACACCACTCAATCACTGAATTCAGGTGTTTCATTCAGTCCCATTACTCCACCAGACCCATTGGTGTATAAAGTCAAGCACCCAGCCATGCAGTCAAGTTTACAAACATATGTAAAAGAATGGGTCATTTAGAAGAGCTCAGCCGTCTCTGCAATAAGTCAGTTTGTGAAATGTCATCCCTGCTAAATATTCCACGGCTGACGGTCTGTCGTGTGCATCCACAGCCACGGGCCACCATGACTTAAATTGCTGGCTAGGGGTAGCGTTAGTTAAAGAAATAGGGAGTCTTACAAATATTTACATAATATATTTGCAAAAATGGTTTACCCCCCCCCCCCAAAAAAAAATGCATTGTCCCAGTTTTTCACAAATCAAAGGTGGCAGCCCTATTTCCTGCCCCTCCCATTTCTCCCTGGCTTGGCTCTAACAAGCCACGCCTGATTATCATTTGTCTTGCCTCTCGTTCCTGCCCTTGTGTGTCTCACCCCAGCTGCCTCGCATTTGATCCTTCATGTAGCTGTGTATCAAAGTGCCTCTCGGGCCTCCCCATTCCAGTCATTAACATCATCCCTGTGCCAGCTCTCTTCCCTGTGCTAGCTTTTCTGTTCTGACCCCTTGCGGTCTGGTTTGTTTTCCCCCATTCTTTTTTCAGCTTAATGAAACCCATTTTTTTGCCCCGGCACCCGCGTCCTTTGCCCCGCAGTGTGTGACAATTGAATTGGTTAAACTGGTTTGTTAATTCTTGACAGCTTTGAAGGTGCTGCGTGCGGTTATGCCGTGGTTGTAATTAGAAATAATTGTAATTAACATTATACAATTTCATAAATATTCAGACTAACTAGTTCACAAGTAGTGCCTTTTCTTTTGTAGTTAATTCTACTGCAGCAGTTCCCATTGGTTGTAAATATACCTAATTAGGAATGAATAAACGCCAGTCATAGGCTGTGATAGGATGAATGTCATATGCTAAAATGAAATTTCTGCTTGTAAATATTAACCCTGGGGAACCCACGGGGTCATATATGACCCTACCCTTTATTTCTGCCTTATATTCAACCCACTCATCAGAATGATAAAATGATTTTACTTTTGTTTTGGGGTTTTATATGGTATAAAAAAAATATAGGAAACGAAAAAATGAAAATATATATATATATTTACTTTACTTTGATGAGTGGGTTGAATGTCAGACAGAAATACAAGGTCAAATATGACCCTGTTGGTTCCCCAGGGTTAAATACTATATAAATACTATATAAGGATATATATTTACTAGTATGTATTAAATATTACTAAAAAGAAATTATGTAGAATTGTTTAAGTCCTTGACTTTTGTAATATTTATAGCCTATATCAGTCAGTGATCTATTGTTCTTTCCCTCTGTATGTACCATGTTAATTACGCTCACTATAAAAAAAACAATTTTTATTGAATAAATAGCTTTTTTGTAATTGTTTTGTAAACTAAAGCTTTACGTGGACCTAAGCAATAATTATGTGCCATGTGAACACGGTTATTGGCTATTTTTGATGAGCATCCCTTTCTTATGTGTCAGAGTGTGTAGGAAATACTAATAGGCTGACTTACTTAAAGTGGGCGGGGAATACTTTCTTAAACGGCATCTCTTCTACTCTAAACGTCGAGTTGGATGATCTAGAGAAATATGCGCCCTCGACCAACATCAGCATAAAGAGGAGTGCAAGAGTGCAACGGATATAGAACTTGAAAGCCTAATCTTATTCGGAAATCTCGCATAAATGCTGGACGTAATTCTGTTTGTTTGAAATGCGAAGTCTTCGTGCGGAATAACTGCGAATAAACTGTATTGTTCCGTTTCCTAGCTGAAATTAATGAGGCGATGCATCGTCTTTTGGATTTTCGTGAATTCCACACTCCTCCAAGTGCGCTACCGGATCGATCTCACAGATTTAGGAGTTTCATGATTGAGGAGATTCTGACTGATCCCCCCGCCACCAAGATGTCTCCTCCGACGGGAGGAACGCTCAGATTTGGACTGCAAGCACTTTTATCAACACGATCATATCATAATCATTTCGGTAAGCAGCTATTTCATTTTCCACATTTACGTTTAATATATGCATTAAATAATGGCATATGGTAATAGATTAACGTGCTATATAACGCGAATTCTGAGAAGGGTAGTAATATAAATATATTGCTTATATATTATAATATAATAGATATTATAATATATTATAAATATAGTAAAATAAATAATAAATAAGGTGTAAGCAATTTAACAGTTAAACATGTTTTTTATAACAACTAATTTATTTTCACAGATCGTTTGATTAGATACATAATTTCACTGTGCCAAATTAAATCTTACGTTGCAAAAAAAAACCTTTAGGTCGGTGAGCATGCAAAACGAAAATCTAGTGAGCTACATTCTGTAGTTTCTGTATAATTTCGTGTGCATTAACAAATTAGTTCATATTCGAAATTCACTACAGAACCAACTGTTTCAGACGATTAAATGTTGAAATGCACATAGTACAGACAGTTGTACGTATTAAAATTAAATTTATAATATACCTTTTGCAGAGAAGAATGTACCTAAACCCGAATTGCATTATCACGCATAATTCAGAGATGCACAGTGGTAAAGAGATGCCGTATTTTATTGCTGGAACTTTTCTTCCTTGGTTAACAATTAAGCAGCGTAGGAATAATGAGATATAATCATCTTCATTATGCGTTACAGTGTCAGGTGCTGTAGTGGGTAAGTAGTCCGCCAGATGTGCAGCGTTTTATTTCCGACTGGGACAAAACGTGAAGCGAGCATATAAATAAATAAAACACAAAAAAATGTCTTTAGTTTTTCGTTTCTCTCTTTTTCAGGGCATGCCTTTATTGTAGAAAATTCGTCGAATCGTGGATTTTTTTTTTTTAGCTTGAGAAATGTATTGTTTCAGTGACCAAGTTTATACCTACATGTAATGTCTAAGAATCATAATATGCATGAGTTTGGATGACAACTATACATGACAATTTGAAACGTATTCTTCTGTAAATATAAACTATTTGCGTATGATTTTAATTATCTTGTTTTTAATTGTTGGTATTGTTACTATTTGCAGGCCTGAAACCAGATCAGGCTGGGGTTTTCAAGTTGCCTCTTTGCCCACTGTCGTGCTCTTTCGGCACTTCGCTGGGATCCGCGGTCTTCTGCCGACCGCCGGGACTGCAGGCCAGCTCCGGTGCCCGTCACCTTTCCTTAGAATCGCACGTCCACGCCAAGATTAACCCCAGACTTGATGGAGAAAGCAAGACAAAGAAAGGCAGAAGGAGCCGGACAGTCTTTACCGAACTGCAGCTTGTGGGCCTTGAGAAACGTTTTGAGAAACAGAAGTATCTTTCCACCCCGGATAGGTATACGGCGGGCACTTGACGCATCGAAGCACGATGCACCTCGCCGGAGCTGCATGAAACAAGGGTTTTTTTTTTTTTAAATCCTTATTGTACTATAGAAATAAATTATGTATAATTCTGACTGCCCATTAATTATACCTTTATGACACCTAGTTAGTGCTGCATACCATTCCTGTAGCTTGTTATTTAAAAAATCGATAGCGAGTGTTTTTTTTATTATTATTATTTCACAGAATAGACCTTGCCGAGTCGCTGGGATTAAGTCAGCTACAAGTCAAAACGTGGTATCAGAACAGAAGAATGAAGTGGAAGAAAATTGTAAGTTTGTTTATTGTTTTATACAGAAATACTTATATGGAATAGAATAAAATAGCATAAATGTTTGCGAAATTTTACATCACCTATAAATTTATGTGCTAATATTTCGCCCACGTTTCATACGCACAGGTTCTACAAGGTGGAGGACTGCAGTCCCCCACCAAACCAAAAGGTCGTCCAAAGAAGAATTCGGTTCCCTCTAGTGAGCTTCTTTCAGAGCAGGAGAAGTCTAAAGACAAAAATGCGGAGTCAGGCGGTCTGAAAAATTACAGCGTAAACCAAGAGGAATGAAATGGGATACGGCCGCCTTGCAGTCAGTTACGGTGCCGTGAACGTTTTAAATGTATCAGGCCTCTATTTTTCTTTGGTGTATGCAGGGGTACTGACATAGTGGCGCTGGAGACAAATGTCCCGCACGTGGTAAGCTTCGCTAAGCTTCTTTTTCGAATAAAAAATAGTTTTAGCGACGAGGTGCATTGGATCTAGTTGCCCTCAATCGTTTTGAAGAGCGGTAACCAAAATAGCGGCCTGCCGAATAGGCTAATACATGTACAGTATGGCTCAAACATAAGGAGGCACCCAAAACATGTTCAGCAGATCACTGTTAGTGCCCCTCTCAGTGAAATGTCTGAGTACTCTAGTATCTGTGTTGCTATTTTTTATTACTTGTTCCTCTATTTAATATGCTGTTTTAACAATGGGAAGATGTAGGCTATGCAGATTGTGAGAATCCCGTTGACATTTCATGAGGGTTACATGCATTTTGCCGAATGAAATACGTTTATAAATACATTTTTTAATGCTTATAAAATATCCTGGATAAAATGTAACTTATTAAGTTATTCTAATCACAAAGGGATTTGTGTACTTATGCATTTTCCCATTGGGTGAAACATCTGCATAAGCATTAACTGTAAATTTTGACTTGTGTTACATTATGTTATTGGTACATTTCGTTTCTCTTGTGTCTTAATACAATTTAAATATGCCCGCCAATGCTGCATATAAGTGTCGGAACAGTAAACGCTATGCAATGAATGACATGAGAATATTTTCATATGTATATAAATGTATAATTTTATAGATAATTTCGAAAGGTATTCCATTCTTTAAAGTGTCCTTAATTCCAGAACAACTATTGTGTAACCGCAACTGGTGTTATAGGTAAGCAGTAATAGGAACACTAATAATCATTATGAAGTGTTTTCTCCCATCAGGCACGTAAAAAGTTAGGCGCTCTTGGCTTAAATGCATGGGAGAACAGACCCCCATGTGTCTGTACTTTTCAAGCCATGGCATTGATAAAAATTGAATTCATAAGTTACTGTGCTTTGCTTGTCGATGTTCAGATTTTTATAGAGGATGTAGGCCTATTGATATGGAGCGCGTTTCCCAAAAGCATAGTTGCTAACTATGTTAGCAACTTACATAGTAGGACCGATGCAACTGAATGAATCCAACTATGTAAGTTGCTAACGGGAGCTTTTGGGAAACGCACCCATGACTGGTGAGGTTTCTTGTAGTTTATATCGTACTACGTATGTCTCCGAATAGAACTGGAACCTATATTTTCACAGCACTAGCCGTCTTACCAGCTCACTAGAATCATGTTCTATAATTAATCAAAACACATAAAACGAACTGTTGTTTTGTAATGAATGTAATGTAATGAATTATAGGCTTCGTGGTTTTGGAAGCAACGTTGTTTTGGTTGCAATTTTTTAAAGCCGAAAACCACAATCGTAATACGAAGGTACGGTTTTGTTTAACAGAGAATAACACCTCGTTCGTTCATGTACCCCTACTTTTATTACCTAATAAAATCGTAGAACAGTTTTATTTTCTGTTTTTCGACCTAGGCTATATTTTCTGTTGTCACTTCACATTCATCAGGAACGAATTTGCCTGTCACTGCCCTTATTTAATTACAAAACCGACTTCTCTCTCCTTTACATGAGGCCTACACTGCTAGCAAATTTAGCAATATGTTGGTCTATTGGTAATATATAGCCGTGCGGAATCCTGCCGTTAGATTCGACTTTGCGCTTCTGTGTTTAGGTTGCTAATAATAATGTTATTTGGATGAAGAAGAAAAAAATACTTAAAATATTTATCATCGGTACCGAGGCAGAATAAGCAGCTTTCCGCAGCCCACAAAAGGTCCGGTGTTGTAGGGGCTCATAAAGCTCTCAGATGTTCTGAGTTTTAATTCCCACTATGGGACTTCAACTGTGCCGACAAAATGTGAAGTACTGTGAACAAATAAATATATGATTTACACATATTTATATTTAACAAACATACTCTACATTAGTGGAAAGACGGTCTCTCGTGAATCAAGGATTACACTGATCATGTAAGAAACTGCGTCACTAAACTGCGATGCTTTTGCTATTGCTCACGCGGAATTAACGTAACATTGTACTTTAAAGTCAATGGAATACTGCACTTTGGAATACTGGTCAACTGTAAGGTTGCTAATTCTAAACATTCATTCCAGTTTTCTTGCATTTTCCTATTCCTTAATTATTTGTACGCATTTTTGACAACAACTCAATTATGAGTTGTTTCATGGATTTTGCTACTTTGATGGTAAGGCACTTTGGTCAACTGTTGTTGTTTTTAAATGTGCTTGATAAATAAATTTTTTACTTCACTTGAGTAACAGTTTGGCACAATTGTGGAACATTTCTTGTATTGTTTATAATTTATAGGTTAACTGTCTTAATAGACATTTTAATGTTTTATAAAATATGGTGGCCTAATTATATACTAATGATTAATGCAGTTGCAAAAGTATTGCAGTCCATTTGTTAATGTTTGTTAATGATGATTTTTGTTGTTTTAGAAAAAGAAATTAGGCTTATGGTTTTCAAAAGGAGAAATACAAGTTGACTTGACATGACACAGACTAGACGTGTATTCGTGCACGGACCTGTTGGTGATCCTTGTTTACACATAACACTGGTCAAGTTTACAAAGACGTTCAGAATTCTGTTTATGTGGAAATTATGCCCCCAACCCACCCAGGTCTGCCTATATGTAACTAGGGGAAAAACGACTCCTCCAGACATCAGCTGAATTGATGATTAGAACACATAAAAATGTTTCCTATTAATATCTTAGTTGTGAATTGTTAAAATTAAATGATGGATAAAGTAGAGTGATACTGACCTCCTTTATAAGGTGCTTTTGCGCCCTGTCTTTGCTGGGAAGAGGTACAGGTTCATCCAGAACCTGCACTTGATAAGCAGTGTGGATAATGGATGGGTGGATGGATGGATAGATAAATAAATGGGTCATCAATAAAAAATTCATTATACCGTAAATGTTTAAAACATTTTTTGACAATCTGTTGAAATGAACGAGCATTATACTTACATCAAGTTAGAATTCTTTGACACTGGAATAATGCATAATCAATTAATATGACCTAATAATAAATCCTTAGTATAGTGAACCAGAACTTTACAGTGCTACAATATGTTGATTTACTGGAAGTTGTCTTATATTTTGTGATGACTGAAATGAGGGACTTTCATTTTCAGATATTGTGTGTTTTTCTTTAAAGTTGCTAGCCATTTTAGGCTAGGGAGCAAAACTTCAAAGGGATAAACACATTATTTTTCGAGAAGAAACTTAAATTCTAGTTTCTATAATGGTTTATAAATTCTACCTTTCATTTACATATATTATTTATGAACAGTTACAAGATTACAGCTGTTTATATATATTCCAGTTTGTTTAATGCATGTAACCTTTCCAGGTGGCTACATGGTTTTCGTAGGCTACATGTTGGTTTCTTTTCCTTTTTATTGCTAAAATGTAGCTTTTATATCATAAAACAGAACACGCAAGTGTGGGGCTGTCTTTGCTCGATTTACTTCCAGAGTGCCGTACATGCAGGAGTGTGCTGTTATGTCGCACGGAGGCTTAATCAGTCTTCGGTTATGTGACTGTGGGTAGCTTGCCTCCCCTCGTGTTAGCGTATAACACGGTCCAGCCACGGCCCTGACCTGGCCTATGTGCAAGTCTTTCAACTCATAGTAATAAACTATAATCACTTCCTCTGGCTAATTCAGAAAGCAGGTGGAGAACTCTGAATGTACTGTGAGGTAATCGACTGCCCAAGAGTGTAAATCTCCCCTGAGAGATGAATAGTTATGAGGTAGTTAACTATGTTTTCCTGTCATGAAGCTGCAGAGTACTCCCTAAGAATTAATAAAAATTTTGCATATAGTGTTAACCGATAGTTTACAGTATGTCAGTTCCTGCTGAGTTTCTTATTTTTTATTTTTTCAGTCTGCTCTTTAATGGCCATAACTGAGAAAAACTGAATACTGTAGCAACAAATGTTACTCACGAAATCCTATAAGAACATAGCATTAAGATGGAGACAGCATAGGCTCAGCAACATGTAGTCAAAGGAATCTCAACATCGTGAATTACAAATTGTTTGGGGCTATTCCATTAAGTAGTAAATCTCTGAAGATGAAGGACCCATCCACTCAAACATCAGATCAGGCCAGAGGGCTTTGGCAGAGAGACAGTGCCAAGTCAATGACCAGGTCAGCCACAGCAAATGCAGCTCGGTGCTTTCCACTTCTGAGGTCATTGAGACTAAAAGGGCTGCAAACCGCATCACGCATGCGATTGCCATTCTCTGATATTTCAATTGGAGGTTGATGGGAGGAAACAAGTGTCTTGGAACTTCCACTGTAATTTATACATCCTCTGACCAAGAGCAGGGTGTGCATGGAGCTTTATGGCAGTCGATGAAACGGCATTCGGCTGGGAGGGGCTAAAGGCACGACGAGAGCCCAGGCGCACGCAGAGGAATCAGCTACGATTAAAGCTTCTCTGAGTAATTTAGTTCACAAGCCAAAACCACACATGCCGCATATGATCCCAATTAAAGTGAAATTGAGCCCTACTTAGGCTCTTCCCTGTCCCTCCTCAATGAACATCCAACAATCTGCTCCATCGCTCTTGTTCCGTCGCTCTTGTCCTTGAGATGTGCTTCTTCTCTTCAGTTCCAGCCAGCCCATCTGCCACAAGTTCTTCACTTTTGGCAGTTTCGCAGGAGTGAGCCAGTAAGTCAAGAAAAAAAAGTTAAAGCAAATTAAAAAACAAGGCAAGGGATAAGTGTCCAGAAAAGGAAGGCAGGTGAATGGGGTTCTGCTGACCTGCCTGTAGGGGGATGTGTCTATTATCCACTTATGGTAAAGGACACATGTTAGACATGCCTAATGAGTCTTCCAGTCATCCTCAGGAACCATATTAGCAGGATGTATGGGGATGCCTTCTTCAACTTGGTTTACAGACAGTATCAGACCAGAAAATGTCACATAGTATTAGTAAAACCAACACAAGACAATGGTTCCTTTGTAGTTTGGTTTTTGATTTTTATCCAAATTTCAAGAAAGGTCAGAGGGCTTGTTGATTAGCTGCTGAAGGGAAGACGCTGTTTTCATGGCGTGTGGTGCTGGTCTTGATAGACCTCAGTCTCCTGCCGGAGGGTAATGTTTTAAACAGGATGGGAGGTGTCGGCCACAACCTTTCCTTCTCACGTCAGGATTCTGGAGGTGTGCATGTCCTGTAGCGATGGCTGTTTGTAGCCAATCACCTTCTCTGCAGGGTGGATGATATGCTACAGTCTGCCTTGGAGATGACAGGAGATGATGGAGCAGGTGAGGATGGACTTGATGATGGCTGTGTAGAAGTGCACCATCATTGTCTTTAGCAGGTTGAACGTCTTCAGCTGCCGTCAGGAGTACATCCTCTGTTGGGCTTTAAGATGATGTTCCATGTAATTAACATTTTGCAACATACTTTGTTCTTTAATCATTTCAGTCCAAGACCAACTGTAAGGAGAAGCAATTAATTCATTTGCTAATCTGCTTGTGCCATGCAAGGTTGTGTAAGGTCCGGAGCCGATCAGGTAAATAGTGGTTTCAATGCAGGGAATAACCTGGGATGGGGTGCCAACACATCTGAAGGGGTACACGCATACACACAGTCACACTAGCAGGCTGGCATAACCTGAGGGTAGGCATGTCTGTGGGCCCTTGAACAAGACCCTTAACCCCCAGGTCCCTGGCCATGGCTGCAGGTGGCTGCCCTTTGCTGCCAGGCTTGCTGTAATGTATTATTATTATTATTATTAGGACAGGCTGCTTAGGGAGTTTTTAATTCTGGTCATCTAGACAATGCTGTCACTGACTTAAAATCATGTACATTTTAATCAGGTTTTCAGTGTGTTCTTAAATAATGTCAAATCTACAAAGTCTTGACAAAGCGTTGCTGTTTTCAGTATTATATAAAGTCTTTGATTTTACTTGACACGGAAATTGGACATTATTAAGCAATCCTTACCACAGGTTATTAGATCATTGTTAAAAATGGCAGTGGTTCCTGTGAACATTTCCTGCCATTCGAATACAAGTAGCTGCACCAAGGCGCTGCAAAGCAGCCAGCTGGAAACGCCCTGGAGCCATCTGGCAAATGAGGGCGCTGCCTTAAACACACTGATCAAAATATTGCTGGCCAATATAAACACAGGTTCCTGAGTTGACACTGTTTGACCCCAAGGAAACCCTCATCCAACAGGGGACTGAGCAGCTGGCCTGTTAGCAGTGACCCGCGCGTGAAAGTCAGGGCCGTCTCCTACAGGTGGAGATCCTGCCCCTGGTGAGGTGGGTGTTTATGGCCTGTTTCTCAGGAGACAACTTTCAAATCTGACAAATCACATCAGTGTTTAACTATATGCCTCATGCTGAGAGCGCAAATGCTGGCATGCCCTAAAGCTCACCCATGCTGGGAAATCTGGGCACTATGGTGAGGTTCCTGCATGTGCCTTTTGTCCAGCAAAATCAACAACAACAATAATAACTATTATAACAAGTACCTGTCACAATAATAACAATAACTAATTATTATTATCATAATTATTTTAAGCATTGTTATTGCTGTTGTTGTTATTACTATTGTAAGGCCTTCAGGTTAATCGCTGTATGAACGCTCACAGTACATTTTTGAGGTATTACTGTTAATAGTTTCAGAAAAAGAAACTATTCTTATTCTTAGTGTTTTAGATCTAGCAAAGATTGATAAAATACAAATTCAGAGCCTTTACTTATTAAAACCACGTTTTTCTAAAGTTGAATAAAGATAATTAGGCATGTATGTTGTTGCGGGAATATTCCAAACACTAACTGTAATGGAATTTTATAAAGTTCCTTTCACTGAATGCCAGACTTGGTCTTTGTACCAAATGAAAATTATCCACAGCAAGAGAAATACAATAACAATTCACCGTGGACTATGAGAAATGCCAACGCATCCCACTTGTCTATAAAATTCATCATCTCACATAAGGCTAGTTGCAGCTGTATATAATTTCATAAATATAATAGTCCTGAAGCAAATATTCAGAGTTCTCATTTTTTTAATCTCAGAAACACAGTCTTGTTAAATGAAATAATTTTTGTATTCTTCCTTACCCTGTCATCTATGCAGAGGCAGGAAGCTTAGGGTTCACCTAGATATGACCACAGAAACACATGCTCAGAATAACGTGACCAACCTGACAAGAGTCGTCAGTTGTAGGTTGTTTCTAGCCCACTCCGGTTTCACGGTCTAGAGAACCTGTCACCCACTGATTATAAACACATGGTTTTGAATGTCTGTTAGAACGTTTGAGTCTGCAATGTAATTAATCTGGCTTCATTTGTCACAATACTTAACCACTGTAAAGAACCAGTTTTTTATGTTTGCTGTATTACACCATGAGAATTCCCAGGTTTCCCCAGAAATCACTTTTGGTGGCACTGTAATAAAATTATGCACAAATCATGTGTGTCACCCAAAGTGGTTTGCCACAGCTATTTAATGTGCTTTTTTTGGTAATGGTTTGCCATTATGATGATTCACATTCTGCTGCAGCTAATAACTATTTATTGCGAATATATATATATATATATATATATATATATATATATAATGCTCCCAATCATATAATATTATATGATTGGGA
>JAODKL010000107.1:27132560-27144062 GCA_026780765.1 Petrocephalus schoutedeni
AGGTAGCGGCAACAACCATGAACAGTGCATACATACACACGCACACAATAACCGACACTGGGAGCATGACGCAGACCAACTAAATATCATCAAGGACTAAACAAGAGGGAGCTGGGCATGATCGGGGAAACGCACGTGGAGAACAAGCGGGCGTGGCACACGAGGATCACACGAGCAGACCGTGACAGTTGTCATGTTTAATTTTTTTTATGAACACTGTATAAGTGCACTGCTTGATTACTATAAGATAATTTCTTAGATTTTTCTTCTTCCAAGGCACAATTTTACGTGACATAGTTTCAAACTGACAAAGTTAATGGGCATCCACCATTCTTTGTTTCACATTCTATGCTTTTAATTAAAGGAAAGGTTGATAATGGCTATTTTGATGGTTTAGCATTCTTCCTATATATATATATATATATATATATATATATATATATATATACTATAATGCTAGCTTTATATAATAAAATAAGTGATTAGATTTATGCATGTGATTTGCTGTTTGATTGCAATGTTGAAGGATGGGAAAATCAGTAAACGAATTCCATAATAAATAACAAGATTCATCTTAGACTGAAATTGTCATGTGCTGCCCAGTGCACTGGGGGTAGAGATGGGATTATTTAGTGATGCTTCTTGCCCTGATACAGTATCATCTAGAGCCCAGTTATCTGAAACAACTGCAAATCCATAATGTTGGTATGTCGCCCTGTACAGTACCAGGAATACTGAAGATTCAGCAATTATCAGCTGAACAGAGAAACACCATCACCGGCTGTTCACAGGTAAAAAGTTGTGATAAAATATTCTCTACTGCAAGGCCCAGATGATGGTATATTTTAAATGTTTATGAATATTTAGCATCTGAATTCTGAGATGCAAGAAAATGCTTGTTACCCCTTAACTGGCTGTTGCATTTCATTTTTGCTCAATTAAGACACCTGTGGAACATTTTTGCCATGTGATCAGAAAATTATGAAAAGGGAAACGATGGTTTGATTTATTTCAGTGTTGCACTCATAATTTCCACTGTGTGGCTGCAACAATATGATGTCTGATAAACAGTGTGTAATACAATATAATTAACTTTTTTCAAAGAACATTTTCAAAAATACAGTTTTCAGTTAAAACAAGTAATAATTTGTATAAATTATGACATGATTTGGGAAGTGCAGTCACACATTGATAGCACTGGTTAAATATATTTCAGTTATTTATTTTCAGTTTTATAACCATCGTTATATTTAGTGAATCACTATTTTTGCTAGCATATGATGCTCAGTAAAAGCATTAAATTTTACTGGACTGGAGAACATAATTTAAATGCTGTCAATCTCATTATTTTAGCTTCAGCTCTGAAATGAATATGTATCTGAAATAAACACCTGTCCACATGCTTCGATGAACATTTTTTTCTGTGAAAACGTTTGAATTGTTCATTAAATTAAAAACACACAAAAGAATACAAATAAAAAGGAACAATAAATTGTTGGGGTACATCCGTTCTTTGTTATATTTACTTGATGTGTTACAAATGTTTCACTACAAACCCCAGACCTTTGAAATTCCATGTGCTTTACTGTTTTCTACACTCAATCACTTTTTACTTTAAGACCAACAGTGAGTCATAAATTATTAACATGAAACAAACAAAAATGCTAAAGACATGCTAGTGCTCCAATTGACTGTGGGAATCACGAAAATCCAAAAAGACATTTACACCAAAGATATAATAATATTTGGCGTAGATAGTTTGATGATTTTCTTTGTGTGTTATGATACATTTTATCATTTTTGATGTTAAACTGTTTCCTGCTTTTTAAAGAAACAGGCAGCACCTGTATCAGCACTTGGCACCAATAAAAACATATTTCTGATCCTTCTTTCAGATTTCTCTGTATTGCCATACATAATAATATCCACATTCATGTAATAATAGGGGCCAGCAGGCCAGGGAAGAGTGTAAAATAGCAGAAGGCAGTGAAAACATTTTCTAAATAATTTAATTTCGTTTTTCTTCATTTGTGAATAAAAAGCATTGTGCCAATTCACACAACAGTGTCAGGTTTTGTCATTGTATATACATGTGTTCTTCTGTGTCAGTTTTATACTATAATATGTTGTACTACGGTAAACGTAAATTGGAAGAACGTGTAATATGGAACGGTCAAGTTACGTCAGTAAACTACTTAGTGTAAATTATACTGCAAAAAATGTTAGAGACCCAAATTCAAGCCTTCATAGCCAAACACAATCTGTTGTTCAGTTAGCAAAAAGAAACTATATTTCTCGATGCCTTGGGCTAATGGTACAGAGGGAAATTGATCATGGCTCGAAATTTTGATCGGAGAGGCCTTGTGCGGGGTTACTGGATTTTCATTCCTATGAATGCATCTCATTCAAGAACATTGCAGATGTTTGAACAAAATACCAGAAATGGAAAGTAGGCGTATTAAACAGCATTTGAAAATGTATGTGATGCAAAAACATGTCAATAGCTTTTTGCTGCAGTGATCAGGGCCCTGGAGCTTAAAGCCTGTTTACGTGAATAAGATGAAAGGAATTAATTAAAGAGAGATAACCACAATGTTTATACCTGTATTTACACAGCAGATACTTGTGGTGTGTCTCTGTTGAGCCAAACTGCAGAGTGGTCAGCACACACTGCAGCCAGTCCTGAGCTGCTGAGAAACATCATACCATAACTATCCCATATGCAGGATTCTTATTGGAATTGCTTTCCTAACGGGGGGGGAAACAAAATGAGCTAATGAGCTATTCATTGGTCAAGGACGGTGACCACAAAGGTACTTTACACCGCCGTAATGTAGAGCACATATTTAATGATGGGAACATCTTTAAAAAATAAGCCACAACATCACACATTTGTCAAATTAAGTCTAGAATAGTTACATTATTACTGGAGCAGTCTGTACCTGAATACATAGGAGGAGCTGCATGACTTACATAGCTAAGCAACACACGGGGTTGGGTAACTACAGTGAACTGTAAAAACTGTGCATACTGTATCACATAAAAAACAAAGAGCACAGTCGATGGTTATACCTACACAGTTGTGAAGCAAGTGATGACATTAAAATATGCAGTGATGTTAACAGCAATCCTGACACACATACAGTGAAGGAGCTGCAAGAAAACCAAGAATAAATACAAGGATTAAATTTACATGACAGGGGGCAATGTTAATTTAGGATTGCTAAATAAGAACTTTCAATGGCTGAATAAATGTCTTTAAACAAAGCTCAAATGTATAAATATAAATTACAGAACACTGAGAGACACTTCAAAAGGTGTGAGTTAAACCATTCGATTCTGCTGTTTCACTAGAGCAAGAAGCTGGTTACAAAAAGACATTTTTGATTATGACCTTTTCAGTTTCCAGACAATTTCCCCAGGTAATACGACATTTTTTTACAGGTTACCTTGTGTAGGCCATAGTCAGTCATGTTATTTTTCAAGCAACACTTCTGTGAACAAGCAAACAAAAAAGGGGATGTCTAATTCACAGAAAAAGTATACCATTATCTGTGCCATTGTGAATTTTTATTTACAATTATCAAAAAAATTCATAAAAATGTATACTTAAGAAAAGGGAACGTGATACAAAAAGTCATTTTAAAATGCTATATACAGGCTACATTCCAGGTGTGTATTATTTTAATTAAAATGCCATATAAATGCATATTTAAGATGACACGTACGCTCCAGAGCTGCCTGAGAAATAAATTTGGGGCAGAAAGCTAGAACATTGGAAGGATCAGATGGACGTTAGGTTGAACCAAAGTAGTGTTTATACAGACATGGGATTCCCCCTCTGCAAACTACCATGCCATTGTGCTTGTATTCCTATGTAAGTATTTATGCCCACATAAACCTTCGGGGAACACATTCAATATGGCAGCACCATTGAAAGCACATAAACGTATCCTAGGAAAGACATAAAAAGTGGTTTGACCCATTTTGTTTGCTTCTCATTCAGTTTAAAAATGTGGGTCAAATTTCATATATGACTACTAGTACATCAGTACTAGAAAGTAAAACATCAAATCAGAATTAAACTTGCGTTCTAAAATACTAGTAAAGTTTCAAGTGGGAAAGTTTTACATACGTTTGATGTTGACAAGAAAAAAAATAAATATATATATATATATATAAATATTTTTGAATCTAATTCAATAAATACCTAATAAATACATTCATATGTACAAAAAAATTGCCCTGTAGATATTTCTTGCACCAAAATTAATAAATGCTTCTCTTCACAAATACCGAGATTTTTCAGCTTACAAATTTTAAACATCAGATTTGGTAGTTACATTTGGGCAGTCAATGTTGTCCATGTTGCCTTGCTAATGACCACAGACTTCTAAACTGTCACGTGGCTTTGGAATTGGCAATGAAATTTGCTTTGCTGACGAACTGAGGGGGAAAAAAAGAATACAAATTATATATTAAAATGTATGCATATATATACTCACACACATTAAATCTGAATTTTCATGGTACACAAGTAAGCCCCATACATGAATTTGACTACTTCCATTGAATTATAATATTGCTTGTTTGTCAGTATCAGATGATGAGTTCTTAGTGCACCTTGCAACACAGAGCTAATTGCTGACAAAGGAGTCACACTATAAGTTTCGTAAGGTGAAATTCCACCTATAAATCCTCAACTTCTCAGCAACCGCTACCACTACAGCCATTTGTGATACGTCATGCAGAACAATAAAATGGAGATCAGAATTAGAATCAGAATGGGTGAACTTGGGGGAAAAAAAAAAACATTTCAAATGGAAGCGCAAGCATGCCGCAAAATACTAGTAAAGATTACCCCCCAGGGGTGGCAATATTTGCGACATTTGTATTTTTTGTTATGTTGCTTTTTAAAGCAAACTATGGCAGACATACCTTTATTAAAAATATTCATATCAGATATTCTGTACATTTTCTATTCAAAGGTTATAAAGGATAAATA
The DNA here is from genome assembly GCA_026780765.1 of Petrocephalus schoutedeni. Lineage (NCBI taxonomy): Eukaryota > Metazoa > Chordata > Actinopteri > Osteoglossiformes > Mormyridae > Petrocephalus > Petrocephalus schoutedeni. The sequence goes on from JAODKL010000107.1 coordinate 27,137,566, forward strand.
GAGGCAAAAATGTGTATAAGCTGTAACCTTGTCCAAATCAAAAATATGCCTGGGGCCCCATCCATTGCCAATGTTGCAAATCCCTCTTGATGTTCCTGATGTTAATAAACACAGCACAATTCTGGCATGTGGACCGCGGATATCACAGCGGGCTTTGATCTCCTCGGGCTGTTTTACAGAAGGAGTTTTCCATTTCGATGGATCTTTAAAATCTTCCCCAGTCTCTGTTTGGCTGTAGCCATTCCTTTCTTTAGCTTTTTGCCTAGGAAAAAAAAAATAAGTTAATACTTTTGAGTGTTATTTCTCACTTGGGATTTCTATTCTGACACATCAATGAACCTGGTCTACAGCTGTTTCCTGTCGAAGCAATTTTATAATGCTCATAATTTCGCTCTCACTGATTGGTTTATATAATAATGCATTGAGAGCGAAAATCCTGTGATTTATTTTTTTTTATCATTTAGGGTGGATTGTGCAAAGACCTTTAATTACATCCAGCAGTCTCAAGCAGCTTACTGCTTTTTATACAAATGCTTACTACACATTCAAAACAATGCAAAGAGCATATTGCTCTCAAACATCTATTTTAACCTGCAGATTACTCCATTCGCCCACCTATCCATTCCCAACCGCTCATCTCGTACAGGATCAGGAGGAGCCTGGAACCCAGTTTAACATACATGAAACCAGAATTTGGTACATCAACAATCTGAAACGGGGTCCCTTTTGTGCTTTCGCCAGTCCTGAAAATCAAAGTAAATTAAACTAAGGTTCAAATTTTCAAGCCACCATACTCACCTTTAGCTTCTGGCACGACAGCACGGTCCCCCTTGGCAGAGGTGATGTTCTGAGATGATGTGGAGGGATGCCTCTGCGTGAGGAAGACCCCTGGGGCCATGGGCTGAGGTCCTCCCTGTACTTTGCCTGTGCCAGTTGTGTACTCATGGTCTGTCAGGCTGCTGCCGCGAGAGTCCAGCTGAGGCTCTGAGAAGCAGATCTCCTGGGAAACCTTCCTGGGCTCCACCAAAGGTGGTGACTTTTTTTTCGCAGCTTTATTCTTCTTCTTCTTCTTCTGCTCTTCCTGCAACACGAGAACACAAATGCTGAGGCAGCGAACTTCTGGGTACAGCTGCAGACCACGAGATCGGCCGCGCCTGCCACCAATGTCACTGCATAGCCTCCGCCATGAGAATTATGAAAATTAAAAAATCGGTAGCTGTGCTTGTCACGGGAAGCCCGAAAGTGAACACCGACCTGGTGGGAGAGCTTGGCTGCTGCTGCCGCCAGCCCCGTTTCTATGGAGGCCACCCGCGCGCCTTCCCGAACCGGCCTGTCCTGTCGGGGTACTGAAGGGCCCACTCTCGCTACAAAAACATGAACGGAACGATACAGCGACCAATGAGCAAACGATGGAGGGCAGATATACTCAGCAGTCGAGTTGTAAAAACAAATCAGGGGGGACGGTGAATTTTATCATTTAAGGGATGGAACAGGGGGATGGTCGTTTTAGAAGGGGGATGATTTTGACTGTTTTTATTTCAGGGGGGGTGACATCCCTCCTCATCCCCCCTCAACTCGAGTACTGGGTATACTAACTAAACAGGTCAACATTAAAATGTGATTGAACAGCAGTACTAAGTAGTTCTGAATCGATGATTTAGTACTTCTGCAATCTTATAATTTTATTCTAACAGAGAACGTTACTCTGGCCTTAAGCCTCCGGGTCTTCATTGTTATATACCTGTGGGGCTGTAAGGAATGTCATCCGAACTTTTCCTTTTCTTTGATCTGGGCTTAAAAATAGGATTGTCATCTTCGGACTCCAAAGAAGGGTAAACTGCAAAAAATGTTGACTTCATTAGCAAGTTTGCCTGTATGCTGTTTAGTTTTTAATCACATGGTTCCCTTAGCTGGGCATGTGACATGCACTCACATTTTTAACAGCTGTAGCGGTTGAAACAACATAAAATTATATGCAGATTGTATAGCAGATTATATAACTTCTTTTAATATTAATTTTGAACAGATAAGTTGCCGTGCATCATTACCAATTTGATTTCCAGTTATTAGAAGAAAATTCTGATTTTATTTGTACTGTATTCCCATTTGATTCTAAATATACAATTACACCAAATTAAATGTAAGGCAAAAAGATATTCAAAACTTTCAAAATAAAAAACACTCTTCCCCTAACAAAATGCTTACAGGCTGCGTGTCAGGCTGCGAGAGTTTCTGGATTACATTCTGTTTAAGAGAATTGGTCATTTCTTCAATGTGGCTTCGAGCAGGACTGACAGCACAAGCCATAAACACAAACCCAATCATCTGGAAAACAAATGTGCCATATTGTTTAAATCAATTAAAAATGGAATGCACTTTTTGATGTTACCCTGCCATAATTTTAACAACTGCACTGACTCACAAACCATAATGCTAGCAGTCACCTCTCCAACTCAGGACTGCACAGAAACACCTTCTGAATGGTGATTATCAGGTCAACGTGTTTCCCTTTCTTTTAAGATGAAAATGAGTAGAAGAAAGACTTTGCAAGGGTTTGGGAATTCTTTACAAGAACAGCTAGGTCAGTGATCACGGAGCTGGGAGCTGGCCCTCTGTTTGACTTTGGCACCAACCCCGAGCCCTACCATAGTCAGAGTCCTTGAAGCACGCGTCCATGTGGTCCTGCTCATCATCGTACATCTCCAGACTCTCCAGGCTGCTGCTCCTCCTCAGAGTCTTCTTCAGGAGTCGCTTGGCCGGGCGCTTGTTACCGCCGCTGCTGCTGCTTGCCAGCTTCTTGCCATGCAGGTTTGCTTTGGAATGACTGCTGTTCCACGTCGGCTGTAGGCAGCTGTCTGAAGACGGCAGGTTGGCCATGGACAGCATGCCCTGGATGGCCTCCTGCGTACTGGGGGATGCAGGTGGCTGACTGTAATTACGTCAATAAGAAATACACAACAGGCTCATTAAAAGTGGGAGTGAACACAGCCCGGCTTTGAAAAATACAACTGTTACCATGACAACCATAAAGTCTGCACAGCAGGATAACTGCCAGCAGGAGACAAATACTTAGTATCCACCTCATTATGTACACCTAGCTCGTACCAGTTATACCTAGCTCGTACCAGGTATACCTAGCTCGTACCAGGTGCCACCTACTTTTATCTCCAGAACTGCTTCAAGCTAAGTCATACATTCAGAAAACTGATTGCACAGGCCACTTCTGTACTGAACTGTCAGTCATACACTTATATCCTTCCTGTTAGCTTTAAGAAGTCTGCCCATTCTCCTCTGATCAGAAGTTTAAAATCACAAGGCTCAAACGTCATATTCAAACAGTACCTGGACTTCTTGACCCCGGTCTGCATGCTGTATTCAGTTGTATTCAGTTGCAGCCACATGACTTACTATTTGGTGGAGCAGGTCGTTAGCATTAGCAAGGTATACCTAATAAACTGGCCACTGATGTATGCAAACTGACTGTACCATCTACTAAGAAAAAGAACAAGAGAGTATCTCACATGACACATTGGTGAGATACACCCCTCTCAAACTACACAGTTTAGGATTGCAGAATTCTATCAAAATGTGCAGATACATCATTTAGACAGAATATTTGCTTTGATTTCCATTTCAAAATTTGTGCTATTAATGGCTGCATTTTATTTTACATATACCCACATTTTCACTTTCTGTTTACAAGATTGCTAAAGAATTGGTTGTTGGGTTTTGTTAATATATTAACAACTCTTTGCTGAGGATATATAAATATATAACTATTCTTATTGGAATTATAGTTCTTAATAGTGCTTTTGGTATGTGTTAAAAGTTTGACATTCAATAGGTATTGGACCCAAAATCTTACAAAACAGATTAGCATAATTTATTCTGCAATAAGGGTGCAGCAATTTGATGGTACACATGACAAAAAATTATCTAAAATAGTTAGTGCTGTTCTATATCAAGGTTTAAATGATGATGTCACAACATGTTTATATCCATGACACAGACAAATACATTAATAATATATTATTACTACATGAAATACAAGTTACGTTTAATGTTTCCAGTTCCCATTAATTTAGATTTAATTCTTATAACTACGACAATTTGCTATAAACATGCCCAGGCGTGACACTCCCCCTTCAACCATTAATATCCTCTGGTTAGTTGGCTGGCTACTTAATACAATCCAAAGATGTCAGCGTGTTCTGAGGATACGGAGGGTGCGTGCAACTTTAACTGCGATTTGCACCCCCGACAAAAATGATGCCTGACAACCACGGAAAGTGCATTTCATCACTGGAAATCTCATATTAACGTATTTGCCTTAAAATAAAGTCAAACAAAAACTGCAAGTAACAGTATTTTTATTTGTATCTGAACAAAGTAACAGTGGATTTCATCCACCAACCGTTCTTAAGAAAAAATTTCTTCTTACAACTCACTTATGCAATTTTCTGACCTTCATTTTCTCATTTGGGATTTCTCAGTAGGTATGAAGAGAATTTACACACACTCAAGAGCACACTTTGGTTTGTGCAAAATAATTGCTTACTGCATGTTCTTCAATTCTAGTCGTATAATATTACAGGATTTAAATTACAATAATACATGCATCATTTTTACTATTTTAAAACAATCACTTAATAACAAAAATTTTGCTAATCAATTCTAAGGACCAATCGTCCTATTCAGGGTCGAGGGGGGTCCAGAGCCTTATTATTAATTATTATTATTAATTAAAATATTTAAATGGGTGTTTGTGTCATTGTATATCCACTCCTGACGCTACTAAATGTGACAGCTTGTTTGCTGCTCACTTCCTACATCAGTAGGTTTTTCTGAAGTTTTTCTTAAATTTGGAGTCCAGTGCTCCACAGTCTTTTGTTTTGGGACTCATGACTTTTCTCTCAACTTTTCTGCTTTTCTGTGTGTGTACCATGGCACTGCAGTCTCATGCCCTTTTATGGAGATTGGCAGGGTATTTACCGATGCTAATTATGAACAACTGGCACGCTGCTTCAATTCATGAGGAGAATGGGATGCATCAAAATAAAAGAACAATGTGTGACAATTCTGCAATTTAAGAACATGTGAATCTCATGTACTTTTCCTAGAACCTTCTTAGGACCTTTCTCAAGAAAAACTGTAAAGGTTGGTACTGGTGAATGAGGTACAGTGTCTCCTCACCACGCCTCTCCAGCAGTTTCCCTATGAGATGCTAACTGGACATTTTGATTTTAGCTGTGAATTCTGGGATGTCATGACCATCATGACCATAGCCCTCATATTGTTTACAACGTGGGAGAAATACTATAGGTCTCTTTCAAAAAAATTTGCTCATACTACTCTCCCATTCCGGTATCAAAATATCACCAGCATTAACCCAATCAAAGAAAGGATGAATTATTACTTTAAACTTAATGCTATTGCGTTAACGCATTAACTGTGGACAGACCTATTTTTTTTAAATACTAAAAATCTCCCAGATCAACCCTTTGAGATTTCAGGAAATCTCATTCCATTCAGTCTCCTGGTCAGTTTGGAGGGTATGTGGTGTAATGGCCAAAATGGGCAACAGAAATGTTATATAATGACTGAGAAGCAAGTGGCAGTTACATAGCTCATATGAATATTATAAGAACACATCTTGATTATGTGATTATGCGATTAAAAAGACAAACTTTTTCAAGCTACTAACAAAATTAATTTAAATATTAATAATAAATTAATTTAAATTAAATTATATAGTACATTTTCCCTGCATGTTTGTATTACTCAGTGGCAAGGTAGGTGTTGTGGGGTGTGGTGGTTAAACAGTGTTCTATCAAAAACTATAATATTGGAATTTACAATGAATTTTTCACACTGTTGCAGCCCTATTCTGACAGTCTACTGCCATTGGAGATTTCCTTCTAATAAATGCAGGCTCTATGAGGAAAACAATGTCATATCAGCCATACCTGTTTGCATTGTAATCCATTCCGCCTACTTGCTTGCTTGCCTGCAAAAGGTCCAGTATCCCTGCTGCAGTGTTACTTCCCTTCTTGACCTTTGAGTTCCGACCTTTGACCTCTGGCTTGCCTTCTATGTCTATGTGGAGTGATTCATCCCCTGAGGAGTCGTCTGGCTTTTATAGAATAATTGTTATTGGCAGGTTGCAGATAGATATATAAGCTATTAAACATATATAAAACTGGTTCATTATTCATATTTCCAGTAGTACAATGATTATTTAGACTAAAACATTAGAATAAAAAACATTTTAAACACTTGATTATAAAAAGCAAAGCCTTTAAAATTTCAGATCTAACGCAAATATTGATTATACTTCAAATGTACTGTAAATCAGGCTTTACAAATCTAGCAAATCTGGCAAAACAGTTTAAAGGCATCCACAGCCACTCCGCATGAACTAATAACAATTAAAATTTACTACTGATTTTTGCATTATATTGGCCTTTAACATGCCTTAAGAAACTCGCAAATTAATC
>JAODKL010000107.1:27146755-27169279 GCA_026780765.1 Petrocephalus schoutedeni
AGCATTTATTAAGATACACTGAATTTATACTTAGTAACTTTTGGGCATCACAATGATGTTAGGTGTACTACTAATATGCTTATCGAATTGTGGGGGTAAGTAACACCCGTATAGTGCCGAAAAGCTGCCGCCTGTTATCTAAAACCCTGCAGTCACATACAGTTTTCATTGTCAAAATTAGCTGAAATGTAATGGTCAATCAGATTTTCTGGAGGAAAATTAATTGTTAAGATTAATCACTAAAATACTTTACTAGATTAACTGATAGTCATTAGTGGCAGCCCTACACTCAAATCCTTACACGTTACCATTTCCCCCCACTTCCAACACATCAACTTCATGAACTGACTGTTCACTAGCCTAATATATAGTGGCACCCTTGACAGGTGTCACTGTAACGAGATATCAGCGTTATTCACTTCACCTGTCAGCGGTTATAATGATATGGCTTATTGGTGTACTACCTCACAGCAAGTTTACACCCTGTGATTTTTTTATTGTCATTTCCATCAGGTCATCATTTTTAAAGAACTTAACAGGAATATATCATATATATATTCATGCTGACCACCTGACTCACCTTGTATTTCCATTTTGCTTCTGTTTTGCTCTTGCTCTGCTCCTGCATTTCAGACACATTTTGCACACTCTCCTTCTTACTCAAACTCTCTCTCCCCGTAGATTCTGATCCATTCTTCACAGCCTGTTTATTGAAAATATAAAGCAAAAAATCTGCCTGTGATAAGGCATAATAAGGAGAAGATCTGGGAGACAGCACAGACAGGGAAGGGAACCTCTGGATGTACAGGTTATAGAACAAAAGCTCTATAAAAAGCTCTAAATCATGTTTAAGAACTTTATAAATGTATCAGTCAAGCCGTGCCAGCACTGTTGGCTTCTTTTGTGGACAGTTAGATTCCTAATGTTAGAAGCTCAAAGGAACATCAGTTAAATCCACCAACCTTCTCTTTGCCGAGAAGCTCTTTCACATCTGACTCCTGAGGTGAGCTGGGCATTTTGGCCAGGCTCACACCCTCATTCATCTTCTTCCCTTTTTTCTTTCCTCCATCCTTTACTTTGGGAATCTTTGGAGGTTTGGGGGCCTTTGGAAGCTTCGGTGGTTTCGGGGGCTTAGCCATTTTGGTACCTTTCTTCCTGGGCAGCTTCTCCCTGGGAGGTGAGGGAACATGGGCAGGAGATAAGGGCTCCTCGGGTTCAGCTGCTGGGGCAGGGGCCTCCTCCATGGGGGTCTTGGCAACGGACTCTTCCTTGGTGCCTTTCATTGCATTCTTCAGAAGTTCAAAGGAGAAATAAAAAGAAGGAGAAATAAAAGAAGGAGAAATATCACAATTTTTTTTTCAGTCCCAATACCATCCCTTCCAACCACCTTCACAATGTAAAACCTTTCTGGTGCAAGATCAGGCAAGTAAATAGTAAGTAAATAGTAAATAGTAGTAATAATCAGGTTTATAAACTGATTGTGTGATTTAAAAGTTCAGTTCAGAAATATACGTGAGACTTATCTTTAATATGAATCACAGATGTACAACTACAAGCACCAATAATACACCACTGTGAGGAATGAAAACGGAATACAACTGTATACTAAGAAACATTAATGAATTGGTGTTGTAAAGTGATAAGGTCACATATTCCTCACAAACAGAAACATAACTCCAAAGAATCAAATGATGTCACACCTCTGATAACCTGATCTCCTTTGCAAGGTCTTTGATGAGCTGTGCTGGCTTCATGTTCTCTGGAAGTTCATCCTCGTGTTCTAGAAGAGCCTATAAAAAATACATTGATGACAATTCTTCGTCAAACATTAGTTATTTGTGAGAGTGAGTTATTTACTACCAAACATGGAGAAATATGACTGACATAATTATTCCTTCCATTGTAGGAAAGAAGAATGATCCTCTGGTTCTCACAAGTATAGTAATACCTATACACACACACACACATAGATGCAAATTAAACAAACTGTTGAGAGGAAATTAAACATTAAAATTGCCTTTTCTCTTTTTGTGTTTTCTTAATTTTTTTACATTTACTGTTTTCCTTTTTATGTGTATTTCCAGAATGTTACTGTATTCTCTTAACGTGTTTTGCATTATAGCATGGGATGAACGTAGAAACTCTCCTGCCCACAAGGGGGCAGTATATATTATGATAATTCGGATTTTTTTTCAGTTAGAGATTCTATACATCTGTTGCTGTCATAGATGATAGTGATATTAAGCTGATTCGACCAACAACAAAATGTACTGGAAAGCCTAACTAAGGATATTTTGGTCAAGTGGGTGAAATTCGTGTCCATTTGGAGTCCATATCAGTTTTATCTGGAGAGATCACAAATCAAAATCCCATGAAGCAACCAACATAAAACCTTTTGCCTTGCTTAGCTTACACTAGCTGTATTATACTCTATATATATACAATTTTCAATTACCTTATCATCATCAGTTATTAACAGCAAAGATGTATTCCTATCAATACCCACGTTACAAAGCAGCTGAAATGTTAAAGAATTTTTATTAAAATTACCAGCTTTTTAGTCCATGATCTGAAGGCTGCATTGAGGATTTTGGCACCAAGAATCAGGTACGGAGCTGGTTGCTTATTAGCTTTGTGCAAGCCTGCAAAAGTGAAAGCGAATACTACTGACAATGTAACAATTAAACAAGTATTCCAAATCATGACCAAATCAGTGAGTAGGCTGACGAGCATCTCTAAGCATCTTTAACTTTAAGTAAGTTTAGGTGTTTGATATACAGGGTGAACCTGCAGGCTGCAGATCCACCCCACTCTACTCTTCTGCTGTACCTTTGAATTTCTCCAGAAGATGTCGCCCCACATACCAGCAGGCAGTCTCAAAGTTTGGGAAAGGTGTGAGGCTGGCCACCTTTAGCCGCTTCTCCACTTCATATGCTCTGAAGAAGGTAAAAAGTATTTCTTAGCAAAAAGCTAACTGGGTGCAGAAGCACTGAGGATGAATACGCTTTACATTCTTAGAATTAAATAGGTGAAATATCCACCTGTATATGTTTTCTGGAGAAATCAGCTTAGTAAGATAACATTAGCAACATGAAAAAGAGCTCAGAGAGCTCACTCTATACTTACCTCATTTGCATCTCTACACTGAGATTGTGGATAAAGTGGCCTGAGAAGGCTAGGCAGTCTACAGGGCCCAGTATTGCATTGATCCATCCTGAATGAATCAGAACAGATTAATATATTAACATAACAGTCCCCTTTCTCCAGCCAGTAAAAAATGCCTCTTACTTACTCGTGTATAGTTGGACTTTTTTGTATTATTAATTTTAACATGGTAATGTTTTCTCAAAGTAAGACTGCTTCCAAAAAACCACGTAACTTTTACATCATGATCATTTTACATTCTAGTTTAAACTTGAATGAAGATGGCAAGGCCATCCAAACCTGATGGTATGAAGAGAGTCTGGCCCTGCTTCACAGTGCATTTGTAGCATTTGTCCACTTGGTCCGCAAAGAACATCTCGCTGTAACTGGATGAAGACCTCCAGCGCTCATATAATGACAAGTTGGCAGAGGTGGGCTTGATTAAGAAGAAGATCTTCTCACCCTGAAAGGAAAGTGTGATGTCTAGCAGTGCTTTGACTCTGCAGAATACATTATGCCACTCATCAAACCTTACAACAACCTAAAAACAGATTCTGAAAACCTGTCCCTGTGACTGAGCAGTGCCGATTTTCCAACTGTGCATTGCTCTGGATAAAAGTGTCTGCTAAATTAATGAATACAAATGTAAAAGAAACATTCTCAACAAGTGAAAACGCCACTTACTTTGAGGACATGGTACCAGACAGAAGCCCCTCCGTTCTCTATGTGGAAGTCAGTGTAACTATCCTTCACGCAAATCAAACAGTACTTGGTCACTTTAGGTTTGCCCAGAAGTGCATCATTTGGCCAGTAGTTCTCAACCCAAGAAAGCTTTCGCACAATTTGTGGACTTTCCACAAAGCTGGCCATTCTGTTTCAGAGAAGAAAGGCTTTGACTCAATGTATCATCTTGCATTGTCATAAATTCCTACTCAAAAGTCTAATATTAACTCATTTGAAGGCAGATCCAGCTGGATCCATAGTTATAAAATGGGCTGAACGTCTTAAAGACCATTACCTTGTTTCTGAAAATTCCAGATTGATAATGTTTAATACTCGCTTTCGGTTTGTGCTGTAGTAGTAATCAACAAACTCCTTAAGTTTCATCTGGCTGTTTGTCTGTTTGGTGACGTCAACAACATCCACAACAAACTCTGGACCTAATAAGTCCAAAACAAACCATAATAAAATTAACCCAATATAACTTTCCAAACCGAAACTTCTGAAAATAAAATATATAAAAAATATCATAGAAAATACTGAACATTTGATAACAAAGAGCAGGATAAAAAGTTTCAAAGTATCCCACAGTCACTCACCTACATAGTTTTCTACGTCACTGACGTAGAACGTTGGAGCTGGCATCGATATCCCAAGTCCATCTTTCTTTGAAACCAAAATTGGTTCTGTAAACCCATTCTCCTCTAGATACTCCAAGGTCAGCTGACTTCCACTCAGTTTCACTACCACATCATCAGAACTGTAACATAAATAATATAAGGTCTGGCAGAAAGATTTCATATACTGCAGATTTAAATACTCGCTTTCACCTACAGAGGGTTTCAATATCTATTGAAAGGGCGATGGCATTTAGTTCTAGCTTAATTAAAATGTATTATAATTATGTTATTATGCAAAATAATTTTCAGAATGAGGCATGTGCTAGTTTGATTTTAAAGACTGCTCAGATGAACTTGTGTGCAAATCAGAAACAGCAAGAAAGAATCAGCCAATTAATAACTTAGACCCAAAAACAATACATTCACTCTTATGCTTATGCAGCCTATTGCCAATTATTACAATGCAAGTCCCCTAACAAGCTAAGTGAACTTTAGCAGGCTTCGCAAAATAGCCTAACGCACAATGGTGTATTAAATGGGCTATACTTTAGTATCCAACTTCTACCATATTTCTAATAAGACATTTTTAAAAAAATAATAAAAATGAATAAATGAAATGCTCAGCTCCCATAGCTTTGAGAGACCATTACCATAGATTTGATCAAAATGCGTTGTACAAATAAAACTAAACTGAAATTAACTGAACTGAATTGAATACAAGTCTTGCCATGGGCATGTTCATCCGTGTACAGACAGGTTGACGATCACTGTTCAATAACAACCTGTCATAGGTACTACTTTCAGTTTCATTTACAAAATAAGGTATTCTGGAGCTAATTCTGGTGCTAATGTGTGAAACACTGACCATTAATAAAATCCTTCAACCAGACTAAAGACCTCAAGTCAAGAGAAGGTGGGTTTGTCATCTGGAGTAATGAAAAGGTAATCCATCTGCCTGCCTTACTGAGTGAATTAAGAAAAACTTAAGAGCAATAAAAGCATATTTCATGGAAAAGCCTTTCTGGCATATATCAACTAAGTTTTCCACTTGTGCACAGAAAATCAAGTAACGTTTTACGGAATCAGAAGAATTCATCAACTGATTCCAAACAGGCAACAGATAGCAGGAGAACTCAAAATGTGTCATCATAAAATGAAAGTCCTAAATCTGTCTTATGATGCGTGATTCCATATATATATTTATATATAAAAAGCTGGTGTCCAAATGGTTAGTGGACCCCATTCCAAAACAGTCTCTGCTTTTGCCCACTTGAGTGAGGTATATAAATATGAAGTTAAACACAGGGATGGGTCTCTGAGCAGGTCTGGGGTGGTGGCCTTCCAATGGCCGCTTAACCCGCCCACTGGTGTCTCCTGCTCCGGACCAAGTGGACCAACCTGCATGATCTGCTTCGTTTAACACACTACACCAAATAAGCACTCCTGCCCACCAAAACAGACTAAAACGGGAAAAACAGGGGAAAAAACAGGAAAAAAAATTAACAAACAAACTCCATCGCAGAAAAGGGGTGTGGAAATGCATTTACACTTTTCAATACAAAGAATAAACATTTCAAAAAACAAAAAAAAAAAAACACTTGCTTACCTGGGGAAAGTTCTGCTTCGGAGCTCCTTTATGAACACCTGGCTGCCGTTCTGAACTGGCTTAACGTCTCCACCTTGGCCCGTGTCCTGTTTGCTCCAGCTCTTTTTCTTCTTCACTGAGGGAGCCCCAATAAAAATAAGCAGTAAATACTGCAGTTAGTTACACAAAACAGGACGCAAAGTATTAGTGGCCACAATTACTTTAGCTGGACCTTTGGTTAGATCTCCATGACACTGCATTCCATCAGAAGGTAAATATCACCACAGATAAAATTACAAATTTTACAGATGTACTCATTTCATTTCCATTTGGGGCCCCATCAGCTGTACTGACTGAGCACCCACACTGCAGCGCTATGGGATATAAACAATATATAACCCACACTTTCTGGCATATAACATTTACATGACAGGAAGATGAGAAACTTTGATAGATTGTGGATAAACAACACTGCTCGAGAGCAAGCATCATCACAGAAACCACGATTCCAGCCAATCGTATGGTAGTCCTTTAAGATCAGACAAATGCACAGTAGGCTGGTTAAGTTCGAGGATTTTGACTCATGAGAGAGAAACTTCAGGGGTGAGTTTAAGTGTCTGTGAAGAAAGTGACAGCTCCACAGCCACAACATCTAAAAAAAGAGATTCTATGGATAAAAAGGGGCGTACTTTTGGCTATTTAAAGTGCAACACGCAACAGACTGGTGCTGTTTAAACTCTGCTGAAAACTGCTGCCAACTAAAACCAGGAATACTATCCCTTACAGAAATTCACTATGATTTCCTATGGTTTTTTGGGATTTCGGTATGGGTTTTTTTACAGTAACCAAGGTTTTACTATGGTACCTCATGGCAATTATGATTACTAAGCTCCTACTCATAGTATTACCATGGTTTACTTATAGCACTTCATGGTAACAGTGGTACTACTATGGTTTACTTATAGCACTGCATGGTAACTGCTGTAAAACCATGATAAAACCATAGTCATAAACTCATGGTTACCCAAAAAACCATAGTAAAACCATGGTTCATTTTCGTAAGGGATGAGCCTAATTTACCACCTTTCCAACCTGTAGAACATATAGAATGCAAAAGCTTACAGACTCAATGTCAAACCCACCCCCTGGAACGAGCAACACAGTCAGAGAAAGCGACAAGCCCAGCATCAAACTGTACTGTCAGCATTTTCTAATGATACGTCCTACAACAAAAAAAATGTTTATTTTTGTATGATTTATTTATTAAAACTGGATTTCAGTTTGCAGTCCATTCAATTTTTCATGCTCTGAATCTACTTTAGGGGAATCTTTAAGCAAAACTAGACACTTGAAGTAAAGAAATAATGACTGAATTATATCGTGATGTCAACTTATATTAAGCCCTACTACACCATTTCCTTAAGCTTTACAGCAAATATTAAACTGACATTTGCAGGCAATATTGAGCTATTAACATCAGATGAAGGGAAGATGGATGTGAATATCGTTGACAGAAAGTGGGACCTTACATCTATTCCATAATATTATTGGTCAGGGAAGGAAAATATCATGAAAAATGGGCACTAATGCACACTGTGTAGCTGAAGAGAGTACAGAACGCATGCAACAACTATTTCTGGGCATTTAATCAGACTGCTTTTCATCAGTATAGCTAATTTAACAAAAACGTTTCAAATTTTAGGTCATTTCAGCCATATTGATTTGGGAATCACTCATGCATAAGTACAGAACTCATATTAAGGAGTTATATTTGGTCCAGAGTAGAGGTGGATAGCTCAGGTCCAGAAAGTAAAAATCCAGATCAAGATTTTGTTTCAGCCAACCAGTTGAGTACTCTATGACTATAGCTCTTTATACCCAACTGGTTAGTTGAAACTAAATCTTGGTTACTTTCTGGACCGGAACCATCAACCTTAGGAAAAGGAATTAACCAAAATTAACAGCAGAACATCACCCAAAACAAAAAAAAAGAGGAGTGTGACACAAATGAGTCGAAAAGCAGTTTCTTATTAATGCCCAAAAGGAGTGCTTCCTGTGATGGAGGATTCCGCTCAGTTAACTTACAGGTGGACTTGCCATGCTCGGCCTCGCAGTTGGGACAGTGGTAGATGTCGATGTCTGGAGCCTCATCCTCATCCACTCCAACACAACTGAAAGAAATAAATATCACCTTAATAAATACACTCCATTAAGCTGTGCCGATAACACTCTTCTAACCTGAGCTGACTTTTTTTTGTGTGAAATTCATAACAAAAAAAAGCCATTAGCTTTTATATAACTAAAAAAATCATGCAAACTTGAATGCAATGTTCTCCCTGCCAAGGGAACTATAGGACTTGTTCAGCAAAACCCAATCTGAAGGCTGAAGGCTTTTTTCTCTCCGTTAACAGGGTAACCAAAGAGTACATGTTTTGTGTTGGCCTATGTCAGCAGCACCAAAATAAAAGCCATGTGTTTATGATATCAGCAGAATTTAACAGAATTATTTGTAAGGTAAATTTCAGATTTTTAAAAGGCCCCAACACGCTTTAGTCCCATGGAAGTGTGATATGAAGAATGCAGCATCAATGCAAAGGCAAAAACATGCCAACTCCTCCTTAAGAGGTAACAGAACTTTACCAGTTAAGTATCAGATCCAGTTCATTGAATGAAGCTCAGCTTTGGCAGAATGTAAGAATGATATGGACATTTCCCCCCTTTTCTCGAAGTTGTCATATAAATACTTTATGTATATTTCTGAGGCTGTTAACTGCAGCTTTTGAAGCCACTGAACCTATTTGCTTCCCCCCCCAGGCCCCACACAGCACATGTCCCCGCACATGTCCCCAGAGTCTGTGACTCAAACGTGCCTTTGACCCACTCTGCACATACAGAAAAGTGCTCTGGCAAATTTCAGAGCTGCAGCTGCGCTCATAAACAAAAAGCTGAAACTGATTCCTGCCATTTGGGGCAGCCGAGCGCCAGTGCTGAGCTCTGTGCAAGGCGCCGGGCCCAGGGAGCTTCCAGAAGCGCGGGGTCACTCCGGGGGCGACGTGACAAACTCGTCAACATCATGAATAAACCTCTTTCACAGCGAACAGTTGGGTTAAGCTGTCATCTGCGGCACAAACTGCTCAGCTGACACAGGTGGTCGACGGGGAGTTTTATCAGTTCACACCTCCAAGGTTGGGGAATATGGCCCCCATCTGTTTGGAAGTGTGTAGTTGGCTTCTTATACTGAATGAGGTTGCCTCTAGGTATTAAAGTTTTAAAAAAATGTTCAAGGGTTTCTGTACAAAAAAATAATAATTCTAGTCTCTCATCCAGGATAAACAGCTTTGTACCCTCTTTTCTGGTAATGACTCCAGATCACAGAAGACCATGACTGTGCATCCAAAAGATGTAAACTGAATTTATACATTCAGAAAATCCCGCCCTGCCTAAAAAGAAAGTTCCAGCAATTTCAGGAGAGACCTGTATACATTTCCTCCTATACAGACAGCCCAAAGTTTTGGTGCCCTCCCACTTTTTAGAAAAGAAACACAATTTTCCATTAAATAAGATGAATCTGACAAGAGTCATGTACAACCACCAGTCTTTATTCTATAGATCATATACTTTGCTCTGATTTTTGACTTAACATGTTATTTTACATAATAAAACAAAAGAAAATGGCATTAACAAAACTATTGTGACCTCTAACCAAATATTTTGTAGCGCGTCCTTTTGAGGCAATAACTGCACTCAAGTACTTTCCATAGCTTCTGTAGCGACTGGCAATGTGACTCACCCTTCTTGGACAAACTACGCCAGTTCTCTTAGGTTTGAAGAGTTCCTTCTCTCGACCGTGAGTATTCGCTCTTTCCAAAGATGTTCAATTGGACTTTAGAACAGCCTAATGCTTTCTTTTCAGCCAGCCTGGGGTGCTCACAGACGTCATCTTGGAGGACCCATGACCGCGACTGAGCTTTCTATCTCTGCGCAGTATGCTTCGATGATCTTCTCATTTCATTATGTCCTGCACAAATCCAAGACGCCGGTGCCATAGCCAGGACACCAACCCCATAACATTACAGAGCCTCCTCCATGCTTCACAGTAGAGAGCATGTCCTTTATTCTTAAAGCATATTTTCCTCATCTGGAACCATAGAGCTGCTGTGACTTACCAAAAACTTCTAATTATGTTTCATCCATTCAAATGACAGTCTATGAACTGCAGCTTAACAGCATGCATTTTAGCAAACACCAGTCAGGCTTTTATTTGTGTCTGAGCTTCAGAAATTATCCTCCTGGATCTTCTACAATGGCACCGTTCAGTGAGTGCTTTTCCTCATTCAAATAGGCTGAGTGACTGATTATAAAACTGAAGACCCGTGAAACAAGTGAGACAACGCTTGACAAATCGCTACAATAGGTTTCCCTTAATTTGCTAAATAAAATAAAAATAAAAGTAATAAAAGGTGCATGCCAATTACATTTGTCACTTGATTCTTTTTTAAAAAGGCTATACCAGTACTTTTGGCCACATCTGTACGAGTGCTTTTGATGTGTCTGTTCAGTATCGTAAAAACTGTTTCTACTCTAGATTTATTAAGTATTAAAACACCAGCTCATTGTTCGTCTTAATTTGATGGGTGTTTCTGTAATTAGCAAAACTGACATCCCTTGTCATGAACATTACATTCTCATTAAAATCTACTCATGCTCAATTAAACTCCAACCTCAATATCTTCCACCACATATTACTCATGCCCTACATCCATAACCTTAACGTCTTAATGGACAGAGTCTCTAGTGCTCCAGCTTTATTGCCCAGATGTGGGGCACTGGGAGCATGCTGGTGACACTTCTTGTATTCACGCTCGTAAGAACATCACAGCATGAACCTCCCAGCATGCAAAGCGGAGGCAGACAATTCATTTTCGTTTTTCATTGAAATTTGGCGAATTACACATACCTTGTAGAGCTCTGATTATTTTTTCTTATGCGCTGTAACTTTTTTACTTTTTAACAGTACAATAAGTTTCTTTTTTCAAGTTTATCATACAAACTGCACTTTTTACTACATTCGGTTATTAAAAAAAAAACAGTGATGGACCTGGAGTCCATCCATCCATCCATTGTCTGAAACCACTTGTCAAATTCAGGGTCGCGAGGGGGCCTGGAGTATCAAGTCAATATTTTTAATACACATGGATGTTTACTACTTGTATATAAAGCAATGACCTATTACTTGTTCTGCTTCATGAAACAAGCACCACAAGTGTACAAGTTGTTTTTTTTAATGTTATTGTAGCATTAAAATGCTATTTTTATGCTACTTTGAATGTCAAAAAGAAGGCACATGGGGGAAGGATAAAATGTTCATGTAACTGGGAAGAAAGCACTCTTTGCCTTCTTTCAAACAAAAAAAAGCATTGCTATTATTGAATGAAGGACTGACGAGGCACTGAACTTCACTGAAAATCACAGAAACAAACAAACCCCACTCTCCTTTAATGTGCTCATTTCATAATAATAACCTAAAGTGGCCCTCAAGTGTACCCACAGTGTTGCCGAAAGTGTGTAAAGTGCTTTGTCTTGCTAGATGAAGTCCAGGCATACCACTGGTCAAATTTGCAGGCCACGTGGCTTCCGTTTATTGTCTACTGGTAAAGAGAAGGGGATCCAAACCCAAAGTTTGCGTTTCATTAGTGTCCCCTTGATCACACCACCACCACATTCTATGCTTTTCGGCAAATCCCCATTGATAAGCTGATTTGCACAGACACAGATATGATAATACTCATAACACATACAAAAAATTCCTTGTATCACAGCATCAAAATAAATTATATCCATTCTTGTACTGACACTTGAATAACATGGCCCTCCTAATGTTAATTAATTAATGTACATAGAGCGAAATAATTAGTTTGCAGCATTCAATTAAAATTCACTAAATTTTGTAATTCAAAATGTGAAATGACTGACAAGGCCACAACAGCCTGACTGGTGCACATCAAGCTTGTGTTGATATATATGTGGACTCCACAAGGCCCTGGTATCCGGATGCAAGCAGAAGAATGAGGATGTGTGACCTGGAAAGTATACACATGTGACCTGTCAAGCTGTTATCTCGTCACAAAGTATGGCCTAGATAGACAAAGACAAGCCACCGACTGCCCCTGACACCTGGTTCACGGAGCCTGACACCTGCACTGACAAGCAGTCAAGCAGGCGCTCCAGCTAAATGAAGTGCAGGAGAACCGAAGCTCCACTTGGGGACGTGCACAGTGCTGCTGTGGGAATCGACACAGGTAGATGCAGAGGACCAATCAGCAGCCGCATCATGTGTCGGGAGATTTTCAGATTGCATAGAATATTAAGAATAACACATTGTGAATTAAATCTATTCATGCTGCAATGCTTAATCCAGCTTCAATTCGGAAGCTGGTTCTAAATAAGATCAGATGCCACTGACCTTACTGAATTAACTCCGCACTGAGATCTGACATGTGTCCTTTATATATGGATCCCTCTGTATCTGCCATTTAACTACCCACTCCATGAGGGAGGTAAGTGGGTCAATATGAAGTCATTACGAACCTCACAATAAATAACCTAAAAGGTATAACCTAAATAACCTAAAGGTTAAATGGCAGTATTGCGAGTAACTATAAAGCTCTTTGCATTTGACATTACAGTACATTATAATGCTTTGTTTAACTGTCAGTTCAATGGTTTCAATTGAAACTATGTATATTTACATTAATGCACAAATTATATATAATATGTACCATCTACCTCCTGTTCTTGCTAAATAACATCGTCTCAGCACAACCATAAAGAACACATTATGCTTACATGCGAAAATCAGAAAAAGAAACATTGAAAGTATGCTGTGTGAAATTATCGTTCGCCACAACGCTCCAAACCCCGACAACAGACTTATTCAATGGACTGGCTGTATTTACATGTTACAAGACCCATATTTCACGCTTCTAAAAAAATAAAAATTAAAAAAAACGGCAAACCTAAGCACTGTAACTTTTACTCTATATTTATGCGTACAAAACGTATAAAAAAACGTGTGCACGCTTTAGGAATCCGAAACAAAGCCTATACCATACTTGCACAGCGTATCATAATGTGCAGTATGTAAGCAGTACTTTTCCATTCAGAAAAGACATAATTCCGCTGTTTCACCAATATCTGCTGACATTATTTTTACACTGCTGAACAATTATCAGTCACCTTTAAACGATGTCGAATTTTGCACATTGAATCCGTAAGCATAATATTACGCGCGTAAATCCGATAAGTAAAGTCAACCAGGAAAACGGCGGTCCATTCGGATAGCGTCGTTTGCTTACGTTTAAAAGTATTAGTCTTTTGATACTTATTGTGAATTGCGATACTATTTCACTTATTTATGACATCGTATGTTATACATGCTATTATTTTAATCAAACGCAAAGTTCCAGCGGTGCAAGAATAACTTCAATTCCGCGGTTTTCCCTAAGAAGACAGCGTGATTTCAGTCAGCAGCCCCCCGAATAATACAAAGAAATGTGACGGCATGCGAAAACACCCTTTAACCATACGAATCTCGTGAAATGCCCTGCAATATTGTTTTTCTTAAAGCTAGTTGATTTGCTTTCTGTTCCAAGACGCGATAAAAAAATAAGTGCGTAAACATGCAGTTCCGCAGAAATGATCAATCTACAAAATAATCGTCTGATCACTATGACATTTATGTTTTGAAATGTTTTATAAAAAAATATCCCTGCTTCCCCGGTGGCTTGCACAAAACGGTACTGAGGTTTTCCCATCACTTCAGTGTTGCAAGGGCGCGACAATAAAATGGTTACAGTAAAAGATACAGTAAACAATGAAACGCAAATAGTGACCCCGACCGCGCAATACAACTCCGATTAAACATCTGGAGCTATTCGTAATTTGCACTAAATAAATCGGTTAATCTAAACACGATCTAAACTACGCCTTCTTTTTTCAAGCGGCCTCGCTTTTTGCTATTTCTAATGCAATGCAAACCCGACTGGTAAAGGTCAAAACTTACCAAAAAAATAAATAAATCAGCAGGGATTGCAAACAAAACGAAAGATGTAATCATGCCTTTACCTGCCGTGGAACCAGTCCTTGCAGGCGTCACATTCGATCATAAACCGGGTCACGTCGTACGGTAATCTACAGATGCAATAAACGGGCACGGTCGCCATGTTGGATCAATTCACAACAGCGCCGGAGAAAGAGGCAGCACAATTCCTCCTGGAACCAGTTTGCAATCAGAAAATCTTAACAACAGTACTTCGTATCGACCCCTTAAAATGACACTGACATTCAGTAACAAGAAAACGTGCCTTTTTCCCCTCCCTGTAAATCTTTAAATCCAAGTCTTAAACGCACTTCTGACAAAATGTGGAACTAATTGTATTTCCTGAAGTGCATTGTTGTGTGCATGCCCCCTGGTGACACTACAGTACTCAGACATTGGTAAACTGTAAGAAAAAAAAATGTATCTATCCCTTCATTGTAGTGCTGTTGCGTCAGCTTGTATCGCTGTAACCGCGGCAAATCGTATTAATTATTTTCATTGATACAATATCGTTTACACGTATCCCTGTGACATTCATGCAAGGTAGCTGGAATTTACAGGACGTAACTTTGAAATCCTCAAAAGCAATTGTACATCGGAGGGTGTTTTTGACGGTATTCGCCTACACAGAATAATTATAATGATTTATAATTACGCTATTAATAATATATGAATAAAGACCATTATGATAATAAAATAATAAATCTATCATAATTAGTCGGACCGTTGATTTGAATGTTAAAAAAATTATTTAGCAATACTTAAGACCCTTGTTTTGAAGAAATATGCAAAATTATTTAAAACGATGTTTCAGATCACTGCACAGCTAGCCAGACCGCATTTCCACTGGAACAGGAAGAGTTAACAACTAATGTAAATCTGAAACTTTACCCGTCCCTGCACTATAATTAAAGGATTTTTTTATATATAAAAATATATACATGCTATACTTCACATGCATATAAACAATTAAAATTTGAATAACCAATAAGAAAAATTACATCCTGCATTATGTCACAAAAGCAGACCAGTGATGTCTATGTGTTTCTGCTGGAGGAAGTTACAAGAGGTAGCAGTGTAGCAGAGATTCAGGAAGCAAAGAATGTGTCAGACTCTTTATTACACATGGCAATACACAAAGCGTCAAAACAGAAATCATGAAAATTAAATCAAAACAAATTATACTTTGCTGGGCAAAGTGAATTAAGAGCTTTGTGGATGTGTCAGTGAAAAGGTTCTGTTGCATATTTTGACATTAAATGACATAACATTACCTTGCATTTTTTAATTCACATTTCAATGCACTTAAGGTGTACTGTATATAAATTAGCTTTATAAATGAGATTTATTCCTTAAGCCAGTAGTTTTTTTCGATATCAATGCATGCAAGCTTTGTTCCAAAATGTGTCATTCCTATGAGTATTACAGTACATCAACATACCTATGGTCCCAAACATCATTAAAAGGCATTTTGAAAAACAGAAATGGGATTTGTCTATTGGCTCTAGTAACAAGGAAGGAGACTGGAAATAGGCAACCTAGGATGCAAATCATGGTGAAGGATATTGGGATGTGGAGCTGGTACATCTTACCATCATCAGTGTTAATACAGTATCGGATTTTTGTTTTTTTAGAATATTTTCTTTAGTTAAAACAATCAGGTACATATTTTAAAAATCTAGCTCAATTTCGGTCATCACTGGCAAACACTTGTGGAAATTAGAAAAAAATATAATGCAAACATTGCACAAATTGGTATTAACATGAAAGATCCCTTTACATTGTGCTTAGACAAGCTGGCAGTGTTGATTAGACCTGACAGTATGGTGTCCTAGTCTGATGATCTTCTCACAGTGATCGAGTCTCTCTATTAAAGTCTTATAGAGATCATAGAGATACGATTACTTGCTTGGTGTAGACATCCTGCACAACAGGAAAGCTCTCTGTGGTGCCAAGGAGACATCACCTCTAGGACAGAGAATTTCTTACTTCTTCTTCTTCTGTGACCCTTTCAGAAATACAACCAAGTCTGAATACAAACAGCATGTCAATATAGAAGCCACAGAACTGGAACTCAAACTTCCGACTTCCGAATGTTTAATCATAATGATGGCACTTTCATTTCTACTGACTGAGGAGAAAAGTTATCAGCCTTAACCAATTTATCATATCAGCTGCTAAAATGTTTAGTCTGGTTGAAGAATTCAACAACAACAAGAATGACTCTATTGACCCCAGGTGGGAAATTCTCTTTTCTTTACTTCTCCATGACACACAGGCACATACATAGGTGAGAGCAAGCTTGGCACGATTATTCAATATTGTATTTCTATATAAATATATACTACATGAATAGACAAGTGAGGGCAGTCACTCACCTACATTACCCCAGTATTTATGGTTAAGCTTCTCACCCAGCAGGTACAGGGGTGCCATCAAGAGTGCAGAGGCGGCCAAGAAGAGAACCATCTTCACAGGGCTGAGGTGGGCCAGAATAGGATATACCCAAATCCCTGACGCATGGTGCACCCATAAGATCCTGCCAGAGTTTCACAAAGAAGAGGGCTCGATACTACTGGTACACAATCTAAGATAAATTGAATAACTTTCTATAAGGTTTCATTGTAATCAGCCTGTTGTAATCAGGATGTTCCCAAATGATGTGGGAAGACCAATGCCTTTAATAGAGAAGAAATTACCAAGACAAGTAGAGAGCACAAAACAGCCCCAAGCCCATGATGCCTTTAATTCTTCTGGGATATTGATGAGGTTGAAGGTACAGCTCTATCAAAAGGAGGAGCATGATGACTGTGTGCTATGGACACAAAAAAGTAATCAGTTTATTGATCCAAAGTAAAACTAAAGGCACGGCATACATATTACATATAACAGTGAGGTACATAAAGTATACAGATACAGACACAGTGGAAACAAATATTTTGAAAGCTTTATCCTATACTTCTTGTCAGCTGTGTCATGGCATAGGCTGAATGCTATATAAAACTGTGCTGTTACTGTATTGCAATACTTACCATTGCATGATTGAGCCACAGAGGAATAATGCTGTCTAAATGTTTAGGATAAACCAGTTCCCGATTAATGGTATACAGGGACCAAAAAGAGGCAAACACAAACTGAGGAAACAACAAAGAATATATACACATATTAATCAGTTATCTGTAGAAATTGATAACACCAGAAATTCAAACATGCCGAAAACATAAAAGGTGCTGAAAAAAACTCACTGTCCCAACAGGAAACACCAAAACACTGAAGAAGATATCTCGTGTTTTTGTCAGAAATTTTGAACATCTGCCCGGAGGAGCAGAAAGCACTAGATGGGTCACATCAACCAAACAACAAAGTCCAAAGAACAATGCCTGCATAACCTATGGAAGAAAAACAGTTGTTGTGAATCGACATACAAACCCATCCCACATTCTTGTACCCCGTCTGAGTTTAATATATGCCTAGCTCAAATACGAGCTTGAATTAAATATGGCTTAAATACGAAGCCCCAAGAACTAAAGTAACTTGGTGGGCAATTACAGTCCATCGAAAACTATACCTTGCACCTTGCAGGACATACCGTCCTGGTGCCCTTCATTACAAGATACAGGAACTCTTTATTAAATAACACTGTCTTGCTGCTGTAAATGTTTATATTTTAACAACAAACTTAGACAGGCTGATCTACCTGATGTAAAATTCTGTTTATGCGGGTTTGAATGTGCAATTCTCCTGAAACTCTGCGAGCGAACGTCACACAGCTACCTTGTACCTATCGATGAATAACAAAAGCCTTACGAGATTGATAAACGTCAAGTATTTCCACCGCCCTCCGTACGAGTTGACCCCGGGATGCTGCTTGCTAGTCGTGAGCGAGCAGTTTGTGATAATTGTATAAACGGCCCATGTAAATATTACTACATGGACAAGCGCGCGCCTCCCCGGCGGCACGACAGCGGCGGCCATTTTCCCAGCTGCGCGCGGGGGGGTGACGTCACACTCCCCACTGCGCCTACGCGAGGGAAAATCTGTTTTTTTCATAGGGCGTTTCTTGTTAATCTTTTATAACATGACAAACTTTTGCCTATGTCTCTATACCCTTGTTATGCTTCATACACACACGCGGGATAGTGCCTTTTGCACCTGCCGTTTAAGGCTTCTCAGTGGGGCGTGATAGGACCCCTTGTGATCATTGACAAGCTTCATATCATATCTAGCTGTTGCAGGATGGCCAGCAGGGCCGTGCACAGACCTCTTGAGGGGCATGTGCTGAAACTGAAAAAAGGGCATTGATTTATTAAAAAAAAAACTTCCCCCAAAAAAAGGTCGTTATATTTGCATTATAAACCCTGTGGTTAAAAAAGTGCTACATAAATGTAGATTGATTGCTTGATTTAAGGAGAGGAGGCCCGGGGGAGGGGGGCTTCTTCCCATATCAAGTAGGCTGGTGGCACTCCCCTGTTTTGGCTGCACAAGTAAGTGGAGATGTGGAGATGACAATTCATCATGCTGGGTTTGTGGGTAGCCCCGGAGACTCATACCACCCATTCTTGATGTTTGAATCCAACCCCTAGCACTGTCTCCGTGGCTTTTATGTCTTGTGTATATGGCGTCTTGGTCCACATGCAGTCACATGGTTTTGTATGGACTGGCACTCTACAGTCATAGCCAAAAGTTTTGAGAATGACACAAATATTGGTTTTCTCAAAGTTTGTTGCTTCAGTTTTCATGATACCAATTTGCATATACTTCAGAATGTTATGAAAAGTGATCAGATCAATTGCAATTAATTGCAAAGTCCATTGTTCAATTGGGGTTCAATTGTTCAAAAGGTTCAATTGCTGTGGAGAAGGCTTCAGAGCACCCAAGAAAGTCCAGCAAGCACCAGGACCATCTCCTAATGGTAATTCAGCTGCGGGATTGGGGCACCACCAGTACACAGCTTGCTCAGGAATGGCAGCAGGCAGGTCAGAGTGCATCTGCACGCACAGTGAGGTGAAGGCTTCTGGAGGATGGTCTGGTGTCAAGAAGGGCAGCAAAGAAGCCACTTTTCTCCAAGAAAAATGTCAAGGACAGACTGATATTCTGCAAAAAGTACAGGGATTGGACTGCTGAGGACAGGGGTAAAGTCATTTTCTCTTGATGAAGCCACTTTCCAATTGTTTGGGGCGTCTGGAAAAATTATTGTCTGGAGAAGTAAAGGTGAGCATTACCATCAGTCCTGTGTCATGCCAACAGTTAAGCATCCTGAGGCCATTCATGTTTGGAGTTGCTTCTCACCCAAGGGAGAGAGCTCATGCACAATTTTGCCTGAGAATACAGCCATAAATAAAGAATGGTATCAAATCATCCTTCGAGAGCAACTTCTCCCAACCATCCAGGAACAGCTAGGTGAAGAACAATGCCTTTCCAACATGATGGAGCGCCGGGCCATAAGGCAAAAGTGATAACTGTGATAAGTGATAAGTGGCCGGGGGAACAAAACATTGATATTTTGGGTCCATGGCTAGGAAACTCCCCAGACATTAATCCCATTGAGAACTTGTGGTCAATCCTCAAGAGGCAGGTGGGGAAACAAAAACCCACAAATTTTGACACACTAAAAGGATTGATTATGCAAGAATGAGTTGCCATAGGTTAGTATTTGGCCCAGAAGCTGATTGACACCATGCCAGGGTGAATTGCAGAAGTCTTGAAAACGAAGGGCCAAGACTGCAAATACTAACTCTTTGCATAAACTTGTTATTGTCAATAAATGCCTTTGAAACGTTTGAAATGCTTGTAATTATATTTCATCATAGAAACATAAAGATCTAAAAACACTGAAGCAGCATACTTTGTGAAAACCAATATTTTTGTCATTCTCAAAACTTTTGGCCAAGACTGTATTCAGGCAGACTAACAACCTTGTACTGTATGCGATAAAGGGTTGGAAGATGGGAGTGTAATATTAATTATCAGCAGTGTGAATATGTATTTAACCGTCATAATGTTGGCGTAAAAGAAGTCATTGGTTCCATAACAATTTGTCTCCACAAGGTGGCAATAATGGACAGTGATTTCAGTCTATTCTTCACTCAAGTTTTATTCCCTGCTACAAACGATGCATCACTGGCTTTTCCTTACTCAGTATGTATAAAATTGTTAATTAGCTCTCTTTCAGTCTGACTGTGTAATATTCGGTACGATTAGCATGAAGCATAAACCTTTTTTCATTTAAATATATTACATCCATAAACTTCATGTTTAATGAGCAGAGAACCTTCACACAAACCCAAAATTGTTTAATTTTTTTTAATTTTTGTTACTAAGCTGCCTCACTATATATCTGGTATCCAGGTCAGGTCTAGGACCTTGATGTGGAATTTCACAAGTTTTTTTTTTTTTGGAGCTGTAATGGCACTCGTTGTCAAATGAGCTGTACCAAAGTCAAACTAAAAATGTAAGGAAATAATTGTTATTTCACTGAGTCCAACTTCTTATCATGCTGAGATCAATGAATATAAAATCACAATAAGAGTAGCTAGTGTTATATTAATGCTTAAATGGGCCTTTGGTTTGAAGGCAGCGATAAAACACCAAGCCAGGTAGTGGTCAAGCTGAAAGAGAGCTGGGATCTCATAAAAAGCATTGGCAAACAGGAATTGTTATACTTTTACATGTTATGGAGTCTAACAGTATTCTAGATCCTTTTCCTGAGATTAGAAACATTTAAATGGTAAAGACTGAAAATGTTGCAGATTCAGTCTGCATTAGTATTGTGCTTCTTTTCAGCCACTGCAGGCCTTTGTCTTATTACAATATATAACAACATGTTCAACATTGCCACGGATTCCACTAGACCAATGGTTAATACCCTGAAGTCAACTGTTTGCAGTGGTGAGGCTCGCCCACTCACTACAACAGGGTTCCTTCAGTGAGAAAAATGGCCTTCAGCTACTAATCCTGTAGCCTAAAGGGTGTGTGATCCCAGAGATGTGATGTTTTCTTAGACAAAATTCAAAAAAAGGTGCAGGAAGATGCTCTGGTGGGCTCTTATGAGATGGACTGGGATTGTGCATGAATGTGGCCACCTCCAGTTAGAAATACAGTTAATCTCTGCCAAGACACAGTTTGATCCAATAACACAATGACAGTTAGGCATCAAAAGAGAATCCTTGAAATTATATACGGTTTACTACATTCAGTTTTAAACTCAGATATTGATTGATTCCCTCATAATTTTCACTATACAAAAAGAAATGACAAAATGAGTAAAACAGAGAAATGCATTTTCCTCAGCACAGTTCAAAACATGGGCAGTTTTTACAAATGTTCCTTCAACATCAAAACTCACCAAAAATGGGCAAAGAGTATATAAAAAGAAAGTGATAGTGAAATTATGAAAATATCAGTCCAAGACGTTGCATCCCCCTTTATATACTGTTCTGTAATACTTTGCATGTCCTCCCTTTGCCTTTATATCCTCCTCCAACCTCTTTGGGTAACCTCTGAGTGGCCTTTGCGTTCTCTCAGGTGCCATCTTAGCCCATTCTTCCTGGCATACTTCTTCCAAGTCTACCAGATTACATGGCTGTACTGTACTGACATACTGCCTTCTTCAAATCTATTCACAGGTTTTCTATTATATTCAAGTCTGGAGACTAGGGAATGCTGCGGTAATACTTTCAGCATATTCTTTTTAAACCATTCCTGAGTTGACTTCGCTTTGTGCTTTGGATCTTTGTTGTAGGATCTACTGCCTCTTCGTTTTTAGCATCTTGACTGATGGTAGGAGGCTTTGTTTTGAAACCTGTTGATATTGGCTCACATTCAGTTTCCCTTCCACTTATGCAGATCCCCTGTGCCTGATGCAGAAATACACCCAAAAACATCACGAGCCTCCACCATATTTGACTGTGAGAATGGTGTTCTCTTTATAGCCAGAGCGTTTTCTTGCCATGCATACCTGTGTGAATTATGACCAAAGAATTAAACTTTGGTCTCATCAGACCACTTAATCTTGTTACAAAATTAATTTGGCTTGTTCACATGCTACTTAGCATACGTCAAATGTGCACTTTGTGTATAGAAGTAAGTTAACACTCCCAAGCATTCCGGACTTGTGCTGACTGCGCTTGACTGTGGAGATCTGGACTTTTATTCCATTTGCCTCTCAGGTCCCCTGCTGCTTCTTTTGGATTGTTTCAAATCTCAAGACTTTTCATGAAGTCCCCAGCTCAAACAGGCAGTGTGGTCCCTGCTTTAGGGGTATCCACTCTGCAGGGGGTGGGGGGGTGGGGGGGGGGGTATTCAAGGAGGATGGACCCAACCTGGGTGTCTATTGTCTTATGTAGTCTGGGAGTTGA
>JAODKL010000107.1:27183234-27193573 GCA_026780765.1 Petrocephalus schoutedeni
CTATCCCGTGTTTGGGGTCAGTCTGACCCCAGAGCATCATTAAACGATAGGCAAATTTCACATGGGGAAATTATCACCAGAAAAGGGTTAAACACATAAATGTTTTGGAGGAAATGTGCTTACCAAGAAAAACCCAAGCTATCTCTGGTATGTAGATGTGATTTATTAGACCTTCTCTAGAAGGCCATGGGGTCACAACCCCAAAGTCACTAACTTAAGTCTGGATTCCTTTCCTTTTTGAAAGAGAGTCAAAATAAAAAGCTGTGCAGTTGTCTGACACTTCTTAAGACATATAGAGTGATTTCTAAGCCCCCCCCGCATGTCTCCAAGACTATGCTTGCCAAGTCTGTTTTGCCTGTTGCAATATAAAGAAGGGGCCAGCAGACAATGTAGTGGAGGTCAAAGCCCCTTAACCTTACATAAGCAATTGCAGTGTCTGCAAACACCAAGTACTCAACACTAACTTTTAACCCAAATGCTCTGGGCTGCACCTATAAATGATACTGTATTTATCATAGAGGTACATTGCTTAAACAGTTATCTTATTTTCTTATAACATTATTATTGTATGTTTATCATTTATGTTCCTTAACATACTTATTGTCTGTTTTTACTTACATTCTGCTTAATTTACTTTATTGGTACTGGACAAAGAAATGTCCCCCTCACAGTAAAAAAGCTCTGTTTCATTTAATCTAATCTCATTTGATATGATCAGACCAGGGAAGAAGAAACTGGTTGATGTCAAACATAGATGATTTTTTCTTACTTACATATCATCAACTGACATACAAAAGCAATAATATTAGATGTATACTGTACTTGGTTTAGTACTTCCAGGATTATACTCTTATTTAAAAAAAAACATAATCAATATTTGCCAAATAATTAAATAGCTGAGACCCTCCTTCCTAGTTTCAGCTAAAAGGCACTATGTTTGTAGTCTCTGTGAGTAGTCTTTGGCTTCACTGAGAGCAAAATGTCAGCTTGGGCTGGTTTGCCAAATAACGCTTCTCCAAAAAAAATGCATATATCTTGCAAACAGAAAATTATCTAAAGATTAATTAATTTATTCTTTATTCTGAAGACACTATATAATCCAACTATACCTAATTGAGTAAGTACCCTGGTAGTCACACTAGTCCGACTAGAGTGGGACTTCAGTGTAAAACAGGTTACAATTTTAGCTCTCTAAGTATGTTTTTATGTATTAGAATAATTATTGCAAAAAAGCAGGCTTTTTGCTTCAACTGCACTTATTAATCTGACATCCATCCATCCTCCAACCCGCTTTTCCTATCAGGGTCGCGGGGGGTCCGGAGCCTATCCCAGAAGCTACGGGCACGAGATGGGGAACAACCGAGGATGGGGGGCCAGCCCATCGCAGGGCACACTCACACACCATGCACACCTATGGGCAATTTAGGAACTCCAGTTAACCTCAGCATGTTTTTGGACTGTGGGGAGGAAACTGGAGGAAATGGGGAGAACATGCAAGCTCCACACACATGGAACTGAGCAGGATTCAAACTCCGGTCCCGGAGGTGTGAGGCGACAGTGCTAACCACCGCACCACCATGCCGCCCATTAATCTGACATTTTTACCCAATTAGAGCAGAGGAAAGCATTACAGTTTAGATGCACTCTTTGGGGCTTGACCTTTGTGTCGTTAGCACCATGCTTTAGTTGTTGAGCTACAAGTTCATTGCTCTGTATGTATAACTAATTTCATTAGTGCCCATCACATTGCATTAACACTTATTCTGATATGGTCACAAACTGAACTACTGAAGACAGACGAGATATTGGCTCACTTTAAGTTAAACCACCACTGACTACAGCAGAGATATAGTCAGAATAGAGAGCTATCGATTGGTGTAATGGTGTAGCTATCCTTATCCTTGAATGAATACTCTGCCCAGAAACATTGCCTGTGTTTCCTCACAGGTTTATAATGTCTCTGAAGTTGAACAGTGACCTAAACCACAAACTAAACACCACCAAAAACAAAAAGTAGAAGCAGATGCCCGGAGGAGCGACACAGATAAAAATTAGCGGAGAAATACTTCTCAGTGTGAAAGCAGCACACTAAAAGTCTTGTTCATCCAGCAATCCAGCCACCCAACTTCCAGCTATTTAACTGCTAGTCAGGGGAGGCCCGAGGTCTATCCCAGACAGCATAGGTTAGACAGCAGGGCTGCACTCTGAATTGCATGCCAGTCCATTGCAGAGATCTCGCAAGTGGAGCTGACAGGTGGTAGGCTGAATGCTATTAACTGCATCTAAATGGTGGCAACTGACTTCAGGCATCAGCATCAATTAAAAACAAAAAAAAAACATAGACTAGGCGAAGTGTATTTTTTAAGTCTTATGGGGAATAAGCATTTAAGCCTTCATGTCTTCATGTCAGGTTTTTAAAACACAGGCAAAATCTGCTGGCTGTCAGTCCAGAATGCTCCACTATGTACCTCTGGAAGTTTGTATTCTGCTGGGTGTAATACTCATTTGTCATTGTCCGTATGACAGGTGTGGGTGAGCTTGCTACATGTAAACACTGGAAATAGGCCTTTCCCTCCCAAAGCATTAATGTGGTTTCTGTGGTTAAGAACCTGCAGATCAGTGTAAATTAAATCCAGATATGTAGGTTTCAGAGCACGTGATTCCTTGAGTCAGGTCTGTCGGATAGCTATCATTATATAGTTCATGCATACATTTTTTGCATAATCTGCACCTGAAAGCTAGAGGGTGTTTTGTCCAGAGCTCTGGGTTCCAGCAAGACATTCTAAAACATTTAGAATTCTAATCTTCTGTTCTGGCCATTCATCTGCCGTGCTTCTGAGGCTGAGGCATCAGTAAGTAATCTATCAACTTGTTTTGGCAGATTTATCCTCTCCAAAGAAAACAAATGAAAAGTATATTTAGATTCATAAAGCAAAAAAAAATATTTTTTTAAATCGGGTGAACCAGCGATGTAAAACAAAAGCTTAAAATGCAGGCAGTGGGGAAAAAAGTTGTTGGTAACACGGGAATGGAGAAATAATCAAGATACAATGAACTGAATCCAAACTGAGCATAAGTCAGTTGGCCCACACGGGGAGTATAGAAAAAAGGGAGAATTGCTGTATGGCGCAAAAAGCAAATGAGAAATAATGGTCCTCAAACTGCACATAACATGCTTGGATGCCGTTTTGCTTGCAGACAGTGAATTTCTCAGTCAATGAAGATGTGAATCCGAATTAAATGTCAGGTTTTACCACACGCTAGGGACATGGGTGCGTGTGTGTGTGTATGTGTGTGCGTCTGTGTGGGTTTGCATAGACCACATTTTGGAACCAAAATGTCCCCAAAGTGTGGTAAAACCTGAAACTTCCTTACTTTTCAGGACAGTTCTTCAGGTTCCCATTTGGATAGCCTCAATTTTATAAAAAATCTGTCAGTGTAATCAAAAGAGTAAAAATGCCAAAAGTCTTGTATTTTGTTTGGTTACTTATGGTTAAGGTTAGGGCTGGGTAGGGGTTAAGCGTGTCGTGATTGGGATTAGGGTTTTCCCATGGAAATAAATGGACAGTCCACATTTAGGTAGGTATGCGAGTCTGTGTGTATGACTGTGTGTGTACAGATTCTCGTTGCAACACATTACACAATTATTCCAAACTGGAAACTAAACACATAAAGATCAACGGCAGGGATTAAATCATGTATCCTCTTTATCCAGTGTTTCCTCTTTTTAAATAGGCTGAGAGGCTGTGTTATTTTCAGTGCCACACAACACACAGGAGTGCAGATGGGAGCCCTGCGGTAACTTGACTGGCTCATTTGGGGTGTGCATGGGTGTGGATGCGCGCGCTGCCCGCCTGTGCTCTTCTGTCCTCCCAGCGGGTGGTGGTGTTGCTCCTGGGGAATGGCTTTGCAGCCTTTATAGCGTGGGATGTCGCTATCTCCCTTTCAAAAAGAAGGATCTTTTGCCAGCCGTCGGTACATGACAAGGGACGATAAAAGAGAGACGTCTTCCTCCTCAATCACGCGTGTGATCTGAATCTTCACTTTAGTTTGAACCGAACAAATGAAGTGCCCTTTTCTGGGCATATAAGATATTTCTGCAAGTGCAACAAGTGTTTTGTTGAGTTATTTTAATTTATCAACCTGGCTTTTCGGCATGTTGCTCTGAATTTTGCTGTTTTCTGTTTTGGGGCAATTTCTTCACCTGGATATTTGTAAACGCAATTTTTTCCTATATAATTTTGATTTTGGTTATTATTTTGAAATGACAAATTTTTGCGTCTTCAACCTTCGGATTTTGTTTTTGGTAGGACTTGTAGCTGCAGTGGCAAGGGGTATGTTTTACATCTATTTTTCATTGATTTCAAAACTATACACATTGCCGCTACACCATGGAAGCTTTAACGTGTACGACATTTCTGCTTAATTACTGCTGTATGCTCATTTATGACACACAATCCCGAGCTTTATAGTTTAACTTAATGATAATGTCTCACCCTCCAGGATTGATTAAACCAACAATTCTCTAATCGTTTAAAATACTCTGGTAGAGTCTTGCAAATAGACAACAGCAATGTTGAGAATAGCGCTTTAGACCTAGACAGCCTGGAGTTCTCAATGAACGGTTTTCACGTTTATTTTTGTGTCCTCTCACACTCCAAAAGACATGCAGTTCTGTTACATTGCCACTTACAAAACCAGTAAAACCAAAATACCGACGCTCTTACTGTATACGACAGTACATAATTGTACATAATTTAATAAAATGAATAGTTCATTTTGCCTGAATTTAACCAAAAGTTTTTTTTTTTTTTTTTTTTTTTTTAATGTTCGAACAAAAACAATTGGGCTTTGTGAGTACATTTCATACATTTTCCTAATTAACTTTTCATTTAAATTGTCAATTTTGAAGGTATACATATTATTATTCTTTACATGACACTTTCTAGCTTAATAAATAAAACGTGGTGAAAATATATAAATTAGTACACAAAAACTAAATGACAGGACTCCCTGAAAAACACATTGTTTCATTATTACATCAGTTTTACAACACTTATCAGTCCTTTTCAGTAACACTGTCTAGTGGTTTACTTGTATTATAACATTGGTACATTTAAAGGTTCCTCACCAACCAGCACAGATGTCAACAAGCTGACGAGGCTTCAGACAGGCCAGCTGCTCGGGCTCACGAAGCATCCCACAGTGGCGCCAGCTGGCTATCTGCGCAATGCAGTGCAGGATGTCGTGTGCCCGGGGTGTGAGATGTCAAGGCCTCCAAAAAGGGCAAAACGGTGCACATGTTATTCTTACAAAGACAAGGAATGTGTGTACTACTGTCATCGGGGCATTATCTGGATCAACACACCAGAGTGAGTACATTCCATGGCATTTTAATATTGGCATATTGAGGAACCCTACTGCCTGCAACATATATATGCTTTTCTTAGACAGTTGGCAGCCCATCCTGGGTTATTCCCTAACTTGTGCCCTCAGCTTCCGGGATAGGCTCCGGACACCACGGTCCTGCGTAAGACAAACAAGAATAGAAAATGGATGGATGCAATTCAAAGTGTATAATTTTTTTTTTATCACATTACTAATGCTGTCTTATTTATCTGGAGCCAATGCAGGTAGAGGGAATGGGGGAAAGGTGCAGTGTTTAGTGGTGGTAAGAATGGCAGAAAAGAAAACGGTAGAAATCAAAACCAAAACTAAACAGTTAAAATAACTCGGGTGGAGGGATAAGAGCAGTTACTCAGGGTTTTATAACATGATTGGTTCCACCTGTCTCCAAGTGCTGCTGTGTGGTTGATGTGATTAGTTCTATTTTTGAGCAAGGATAAGTCAAAATTCTGGCTCAGTTTCTTGAAAGCCAGGGCCTCTAGGCGACTTCCTGCCTCTACTCGTTCATTAGGTTCTCTTTAAAATTGAAATGTGATTTTATGTTGGCTGTGTGTCTTCTGCCGTGTCTCTATCGAATCCCTGTTAGTCCTCAAAAGGGCCCTTTACTGTAGAATATTTTGCTTTCTGTATGGAGACTGTAAACATCTGAAATGTGGCTGCTCCACCACTGCATTTCATGCAGGGGAAGTGTGCAAGTCATAAAACTCAATAGCATGACTAGAAAATGGGTCACTCTGCTGTTCATGTCATTTATTAAATGTGTTATTTGCTATTAATTCGGGAACAGATTAAACCATTTGTGTCTGATTAAAATTACATCTTTTTTCCCCAATATAAAAAATATGAATATGTTTCAAAAATAACAAAATTCATATGAGCTATTTTGTCTGTGAAGTAGAGGAAATTCAGAGTCTCTCAGAAACAGCTTAATCTGAACAGATGTTGTTATAGTGTACAGGATAAGGTTGGACGGATTGCTGGATGCCAGCTTTGTTTCTGAGCTACCTGTAGCGGCATGTAACACTTCTCACCACCTTAGCTAAACATGATGGGGCAAGGAGTCACACATGTTCAGGAATCTAACACACATCAGTACTCGGTACGATACTTGTGATGTTCTAATTGTGTTTCCTAGCCAGGAGTACAATCTTGATAAGCGTGGTATGTGAAAAATTATCTACAGTTATTCAAGTTGGACTGATTGGGTCTTATTATTTTTGTTTTGAACTCAGTTAATATGCTTAACAGACTGCGAATGATGACATGGTTTGCTTGCCGTACACATAGGTTTTTGCTTTTCATTCACTGTTTAGAGCTTAAATCCTTACCAATTGTTAGGGATTGATGTAATTAGTAAGCAAATATACCTAAGCATTCACTGTCTACAGCGTCACGCGTAGCAATTTCTTGTCACAACTACGCAGGTGAATACATACTTCTGCACCGGTTATGTCAATCCCTGTCCTTCGGATTTAATATAAAGTGCAGTTCTTTTCTTTGGCCAGCAGGGGTCAATCAAAATAGCTTGCTTTAATCAGCGAATGAATCTGAACCGGACAAATTTAATCTTATTTTGTAAACGTCAACACAACAAAACTTTAAATGTCCTTCCTTTCTGCTAAAACAAATGAACAAGGGAAAAATAGTTATGAGATCTGTATGCAAAGAGGCGTCTGACTTTGTGATTGTTTGAAATATTTTAGTAATTAGACACAAGAAATCAAATTGTGTAATTGTGGTATTAAAAAAAAAATAAAACATTTCTCTGTATAATGGTGCCAGGTACAGGGAATGTCTAATACAGCTGTGAGTGATGGGATATGACATGCTTGGCAAAGCATTCACAGTAAACGTTTCTGTCCACGGTGCTGATGCTGATCTTTGAGGTAGTGCTTTAGACGCATATTGATGCTTACTAAAAAGCAGGCGAGGTAATTGTGAAAGTCTTTCAGAATTACCAGTGATACATGTGGTTTACCTTGTCTGTAGTGCTCTCTGTATTAAGCCATATCTCTCTGCCACAGCATCCGCAATGGATCTTTCACTGATAGCTGCAAGAAAAAGTAAAAGGGTTAATAGAAAGGATATGAGAGAATTATGCTTGTTTCCCAACCCAGTCCTTGGGGAACCCCAGACAGTCCACATTTTTGCTCCCTCCTAGCTCCTAGCCAATCAGAAACACCGAATACCTGATACAGGCGCGCTCTAAGCTAAGAGGAAGCAAAAACTTGGAGACTATCTGGGGTTCCCTGAGGATTGGGTTGGGAAACACTGCTTAAGGGTTATCCACTCTTCATATCAGGCACTCCTAACTTTCAATTTCAGATTTCAAAAAAAGCTGTTCTGATTTTATGATCTGGGGCTTTTGGACTAAACTCTTGTTTCTAAGCAATGCTGTGTGCAGATGTCAGAGAATGGACTCAGATCAAAGGACTCATTCTGTGACAGCCCTAAGTAATTTATAACAGATGAGTCTCACACTTCAATTTTTCCATTTTCGTAGGGCTCTAGGAGGCCTGGATATGTGTGCTGATGTTTGG
Organism: Petrocephalus schoutedeni; assembly: GCA_026780765.1. NCBI lineage: Eukaryota > Metazoa > Chordata > Actinopteri > Osteoglossiformes > Mormyridae > Petrocephalus > Petrocephalus schoutedeni. Next base: position 27,191,181 of record JAODKL010000107.1, read on the forward strand.
GTTCAGCCATTATTCTGGAGTTTATTGACCCAGTTAGGTATACATTGCATATCTACATTCTTAAGGATCTATTCAATTAAGTATCAAATTGGCTAAATTAACTCTGTGTTAATTGTGTGATTGTAGCACGATCCTCTTGGTTTTGCTATGCGCTGATACATAGTGTGCCTAACATTATCGTATGGAAACCCTTTAATGTGAATTTACATTCAATACATTCAAATAATATACAGTTTCAACAATTTTTCTATCTCAAAGTTTATAAATGTCAGATTTTTTTCTACAACTGTCAGTAAAGTGAACAGACTAAGGAAACTATTCAAATGATATTAAAATTAACTATTAAAAATTGATAATTCAACAATTAAAATATTTAATAAGTTAGACATATTTCTATGTTTGAAACATGTAAACCCATAAACAGTTGCAAAACGAGGTTGTTTTAAAACCCTTAAAATACTTGAAAAACATTTTGGCACGATTTTACATTACCTCCGGTGTCAGGTGGCACAACTGGGAAAACACAGGACATGAAGGCTAGTAGATCTAACTCAAATACTGATTTAAAAAGTAACCTTTTTCAGCTCATGGTTACCCAGCAAACATGAGATACTCACCAGATGTGTAGATTATGAATAGATTATGAGTATGTCTGCATGATGTGCAAATCAGGTCCGATATTTGGACCTCTGACTATGACCCCTCTTGGACCTATATAGCAGTTAAATATTTGACCGAAAGGCTAGGAGATTTTTTGGACATCGTTGGACGTGCAAGACCGGGTCAGGGCGCAATATTGAATGCTCATAAAAAGTCAGAAAAAATGCCATAAAAACTTTCATTCTTACTCCTCGGGGGATGTCTTTTCAACGTCCAATAAGACATTCAAAACAAGTACTTTGGACATATCTTTGCGGCGTGGGTAGGTTTGTACAGTTTCCATGTCAGGTGGTTCAACCCATGGACATGCATGAAAATATTGTAATATGACTTTTCAATTGTTTTTTAACTTGTATGTATAAACTTGGGGAGGCATGATGTGTGGAGTTTGCATGTTCTACCCGTGTCATTGTGGGGTTTCCTCTGGGTTCTTTTCCCCACAATACAAAAACATGGTAAGGTGAACTGGAGTTAGCAAATAGTCCATAGATGTGCCCTGCAGTGGGTTGGTGCCCTGTCCTGGGTTATACCCTGCCTGTAGCTTCCGGGACAGGCTCTGGACCCATGTGTCCCTGCATGGGACACGATGGTACAGAAAATGGATGGATGAACTTGATATGAAGGACAAACATTTGTACAGCTATCCAAGTTTAATCTGATATCTGAAATACTACTTGGAACAAATATGGTTATGAATAACAGCTACTTTATTGATCCCCATTGGGAAATTGAGCTCTCACCACCCCCAACCTTACTCTCTAGAGCAAGCTTGGCAGTGAAAGGCAGCCACCTCATATGGCACTTAGGAACCAGCAACCCTCTGATCACAGAGATAGAGACCTAACCTGCTGCACCACATGCCAAGCTTGGACATGGACTTAAGACACAGACAGAAGAAATGGACTTAAGACACAGACAGAAAAATACAATTAAAAATAAAGTTTAATGTTGCGCAAATCGGCATGAGTTGTATGGAAAGGTGCAATGGTAGAATTTTGTTTCTGTATTATGAGTGTGACTGTGTGGCATCCTAAAAACAACAGCAGTTAATGAATGGACAAAAATATGATGGCATTTCATTGTGTTTAATTTGAATCAATTTATTATTTTAACTTGAACTGTACAGCTTTTTTATGTTTGAAATATTAGAAAGTAAATTAAGCATAACAATCCTTTCATAATGTTAACAGAAGGCACAACTCATTATTGTCAGGTGATATAGCTACAGAAATATGTATTTAAACTCGTAAAGCATAGGTGAAAGTTCACAGTTGCACTTTTTTTTTGCTTTCTTGCAATATAAAATTGCTGGTTAAAGATGCTTGTAATTATTAGTGTCACATACTGTGGGCAAAACCACACACAGGGGACTTTATTAAAGCACAGCAAGGGATAACAGGCACAGACAGGTAACAATGACAGAATTGGAGAGCACAGGACTGGAAAGTACTTAAATAGCAGACTAACGAAGGCGCAAACAAGAGGCAGCTGTGAATGGTTACCATGAGGGCAGGAACAAGAGGCAATACAAACAAGCATCAGGCATGGCTTGTTTAGAGCCATACCCAAGGTAGCACAGGGAGCAGACAAGCAGGCCGGGACTGGACGTGACAAGGAGAATGAAATTTTGCCAAATAATCATAAATTCAGAAAAGTAAATAAAAAATGATGATGTCTGGTCTGATGCATTGCAGGCAGTAATATGGTTATTTTACGAAGGTTAAAAAAGAAAA
>JAODKL010000107.1:27198446-27210628 GCA_026780765.1 Petrocephalus schoutedeni
TTTTGTGTCATTATTACCTGTGAGAAAGTATCAGAAATATACTTACATTTCTTTCATATTATAGGTGTGCAATGCCAGCTTAATAAAATTAACATCAATATTATTGTTGTTCCAGCATAGTTTTTTTCTAGGTATTACAGTTGTTAAGGACTTTGTCTGGTATGCGCAGATATCCTTGGACAAGCTCCTTAAAAGGATCAGCAAACATTTGTTCCTTAATGGATAAGACTTAGATGCAGAGTATTGCAACGGGGAAAGGTTATAGTTCCTAAAAAGATGAAGACAGCTGTATAAATACTAAAGAAAATAAAAATAACACATAATAAGTCGCACAATACAGGGCTGAGATACCACAGAATGGATGCATGTTAAACCAGAATTTATTGGAAGAATGAATCAAGAGCAATGAAATGGATATGGGCCTTAACGCCCCTACCAATACTGTTGTAGTGCAACGTGTGTTCAGGGGCCAGGGGGTTTGGGGCTGATTTGGTCCCTACCAATGCTGAAACCAAACAAACACCCTTGGAATGATTTTTTATTTAATCGGTACTCATTTGCCTGGGTGTTTTACTGCTAAGGAGCAACTACATTAATAATTAGAGTGGCATGTACAATCTACAATACGAAGGAACACTTTTGCCATGATGTCACATCTGAGTCATGCTAGCAACCTGACGGAGAACCTGGATCTACTTAAGAGCACAGTGTCCATCCATGAAGGCAATAGGAATTTTGCAAAACAAAGCATGGTTTAAACAGCTGCATAAAATTGTTATATTAGTTATATTTTTGGATTGAATATATGTTTTATTATAATATATTGTAGATATTAACATCATGTACAGATTTGCTTGAATGTTTTCACAGAATCTTAAAAATGGGTCAAATAAAATTATATACTGATTTTAATCATGGATTTCCTCATTAACATATTCTGTCAGCTGACATAACAGGAGCAATAGTATGGAGGGGACAATATATACAGTATACAATATAATGATTCATAAGATTATCCCAGTAGTATATTAGGCAATACTTCCTGGGTACCTATCCTAGCTTGCTTTACAGTGCACATAACAACGCATAATATTCAGTGAAATTGTTTATTTTGTTTATTTATTAATTGTACTATATAGTGTTCTTTAAGAATGGTCATAGCGTGATTGTTCTGTGCTTGTCTTTTCAATGTTGTGCGTTATCTGTATTGACCACCGTCATGTTGATATCACCCAATATATACTAGTGTCTTCAAGCAGTGTGCTAGATGAGAAGATGGAATAATAAGTAGCTTGCTCTGTTACCGTGTCACACAACATGGACCTGCCGTAAAATGTATCCCAAAGAGAAGGAGACTATGTGCTGCAATATGATTTTATTCTGGCTTGAAAGGAGCATATACTGGAAGAATACTCATCCCCTTGCATTCTGAGTCTCCAGTAGAGCAAAGCAGGGATTCATTAGTATATTCGCTCATGAATACCGATATAGGTGAAACACAAAGGGAGAAGAAAATCAACTTTGAAGACACCACAATGAGTTGCATGTCGAGAATGCGTTGAATAAATTCTGCTGTTTGCAGCAAAAGTGAATACCAACAAACTATATACAGGCAGACTGTTGTAGAGCTGGGAGAGCATCTTAGAACAGTATAAGAACATGGGAATAATAGTTTAGGGTGAAAACCATTTTAGTAAAGCTGATGAGCTGGATCCTCTGTGCCATTTCTCGGTTCAATAAACCGCATTAATCTAAGGATGAGAACGTCAATATCGGTCTCATCACGCCAGCCTCAAAACAAAATAATCACAACACCTGCCCTAACCTTTGCAATTAAACCAAGATGTTATGAGCATACTGCTGCTTTTGTTGGAAAGAGGCAGAACCGGTCAGTCGGATTAGGGGTACTAGGGATCAGGAACAGCAAAGCCATCGGAGGGCCCCAAAACATTTTTCCTCTCTGAGAATAAAGATAGATAAACAGACCCAAGCATTTGAGCAAAACCACTTCATCTCAGGAATTCATGGGCACAGTCCAAGAGGTCAGCATTACGTCATGAGGTATGAAAATTACTTCATTAACTCAATTTCCGTGATACAAAGGAAACAAAATGGGCTCAGCAATCCCAAGTGCAAAGTTCTGCCATTAACTGTTGTATTATTTTTTTACTTTTACAATATTGTACAAAAATGAAACCAGAATAGCTGATATTGCGTGCGGGTAGCACAACAGGTCATGTAAAAGTTCACTGGAACGACAGTACAAAATGTCAGGATTTGGTTATAATGCTTGTTGATTTTGATTTTAAAGAAGGCAAGCTATCTGAAAGCCACAGGAACTCAGCAGGCATGAACGTGGTCAGGCCTCACTATCTCCACCAACCTTTTATCATACAGAAACACACATTTTGTCACATTTTCAAAATATTATCACATAAGTTTTTTGCTAAAACTGGCTAAAACTGTCCACATCCACATTCGCACCCATTAAAGGTATTTTTGCAGCAATAGAGTTTTGTTTTGTACAGTGTTTTACAGCACTACATAAGTGTCAAATGATCTCAGTATATAGACACCTGTTCTGATAGTCCCCAGAGTCAACACCAGTGCAACACCCCTAAGTAAGGGCTACCACCGAGCAAGTGACAGCATGAAGACCAAAGAACTCTCCATAGATCAGAGACAAAGTTGTAGAGAAATACAGACCAAGCTTGGGTTATAAAAAATATCCCAAACCCTGAACATCCCAAGGAGCGCCATTAAATCCATTATTAGAAAATGGAAAGATTATGGCACTACAGCAAACCTGCCAAGAGAGAGTCATCCACCAAAATTCACAGACCGGGATAAGAGGGCATTAAACAGAGCAACAACCAAGAGGTCAAAGATAACCCTGAAGGAGCTGGGCAGCTATACTGCAGAGATGGGAATAACTGTCCATAGGACCACTATAAGCCACACACTGCACAGAGCTGGGCGCCATGGAAGAGGGGCCAAGAAAAAGCCTGCCTGCCAGGCAGACCGTTTGAAATTTGCCAAAAGGCCTATTGGAGACTCCCCAAACATGTGGAAGAAGGTGCTGTGGTCAGATGAGACTAAAATAGAACTTTTTTGGCCATCAAGAACAATGCCATGTCTGGTGCAAACCTAACACCTCTCATCATGCTGAGAACACCATCCCCACAGTGAAGCATGGTGGGGACAGCATCATGCTGTGGGGATGTTTTTCATTGACAGGGACTGGGAAACTGGTTAGAATTGAAGGAAAGATGGATGGCACAAAATATAGAGAAATTCTTGACGGAAACCTGTTTGAGTCTTCCAGAGAATTGAGACTGGGACAGAAATTCACCTTCCAGCAGGACAATGACCCTAAACATACTGCCAAAGCAACACTCCGGTGGTTTAAAGAGAAAAGGGTAAATGTCCTGGAATTGCCCAGTCAAAGCCCTCAATCCAACTGAGAATCTCTGGTATGATTTAAAGATTGCTATAAACAAGTGGCACCCATCCAACTTGGAGGAGCTGGAGCTGTTTTGCCATGAAGAATGGGCAAAAATACCAGTGTCTAGATGTGCCAAGCTTATGGAAATGTACCAGAAGAGAATTGTCGCTGTAATTGCTGCAAAAGGTGGCTGTACAAAGTATTGACTCTGGGAGGGGGTGAATAGTTATGCACGCTCAGGTTCTCTTTTTTTTGTCTTATTTCTTGTTTGTTTCACAATAAAAAAATAATTTGCATCTGCAAAGTGCAAATTGTGTTGTATAAACTAAAAGATACACCCCCCCCCAAAATTCCTTTTAAATTCCAGGTTGTAAGGGAACAAGATAGAGAAAATGGCAAGGGGGGTGAATACTTTTGCAAGGCACTGTAATGCAGCGGGTTTCTGTATCTTTTACGGTTATATCATTTATATATGATTCAAAAAGATAAATTAAGAAATAAAGGTTGTTAGAACTAATATAATGATTTAATCAATCCATTTTCCATAACCACTTTGCAAATGCAAGCTTACAGTGAAAACATTTCCTTCTTTTATATCAGCAGAAAAAGTCTATTGCTCAAAGCAAATAGCTACCAGAAGTCTGGAAGTCTTATTTTATTTGTTTCATTTTTCAGCTATACCTCATAAATTCCTAAATGTTGTGGAAAGAATACCATTATGAATTAAAACCAGTCTCACGCATTGAATTGTTCCTTTATGGAGTTTTCTGACTATAGCGGAATCATGAATAATTGCTTCATACACTCAGAAAAGCACACTGCAATAATGTATTTCATTTGGTTTCTTGATCCATGCTGCATAGGGGGGATAATATAATATTTAATAGCATACAGCAAACTAAATTTGAGGCTACCTCCAGCTCCCATTTACATTTACAGCATTTGGCAGACACCCTTAGCCAGAGCAACTTACATAAGTGCTTAGAGGCTCCAATACTGAATAAATGTACTGGGCCACAATGGATGTCATAGAAGGCTTCATCTGGCTTCAGCACATACACTACACCCACACTACACATACACATACACTACACCCGGTGCAAACATTCCTGGAAGATTATTAGAAAGTTGGAGTGGAGATGCTGGGGATCGAACCCAAGTCATCATGCATGTAAAGTATGTTTATGTATTTCAGCATAAACACATACACACACATACACCCTTCATATAAAAGTCATAAATGGCCAATATTGAATTAGTGCTGTCAAATGTATTGTTTATACTAAATCCTTAATGTATGTACAGGAAACAGGGAGGTGTGTGGCTCCATGTGTTAGGTGTATGTGATTGGATGGTCACTGGTTCGAATCCCTTGGCTGACAGAGCGCCATTTCCAGTGAGGCCTTCATCAAGGCCCTTAGGGATGGCATGGCCCCGCTTTCCCAAAATTGACATTGCTTTGGATGAAAGCATCTGCTAAATTAATAAAAATGGATTTAGGTTGAAGATTTTCTGTCCGTGACCTTAACCATTATACCTCCATACTGCTGGCTTTTCTAATAGATATTTCTAATTTCATATTTCTAATTCTAATATTAAATCCCAGGAAATTGCTAGCGAATTTAATTTGTGATCATTAATTATGTCTTATATTGCAATGGCCAGAGTACAAAATCCATACAAGAGTACTGTCTGGCCCTGCGTCCTCAATTGTATGTTGCTCTGGATAAAAGCACCTGCTACATGCTGTAAATGTAAGCATGCAGTTAAATAGGTTTTAATATTTTTTACAGGCAATAACTTTAGTACAAATCCAGAATACTTTCCTGCTGACCCCTCTGAGATCAAGCTTATACTGAATGAAGACAAAACCCCCTGAACAATGGAGGGTCATCTGATCATCCTATGTGTCCTCCTCTTATGACATCAGATGATGTCACTTCCTCTCAGTTCCATTCCTGATAAAGAAAAACTGAACACGGCTGATATGCTCCTATGCTCCATGGCATTCGCTCTGGTATATAATTATAGTTCTGTGCATGCCTAGAAATGGGCGCGAAGAAAGTAAATCAAACCAAAGAGCAAACTGCTTCCAAGCAGACGAAAGCAGCAGAATGATAGAATGCTGTTTTCCCAATCTGATTTGTGAGCCTATATTAGTTACATTTTTAATTAAATGCTTTCTAACATTGCACAGCTGCCTCTTACACCTGCGCCTATAATGAACAAATATGTCCACCTTTCACTAATTTCCCATTATCTTTGAACTCTCGTTCCGTAACTCAAAGAGTCGGCTTCATACCACGCGGCCGTAAATTTGCTTTATGTGATAAGTGAGTAAACCTCACTACAGGGCTATTTTAAAAGTCTGCTTTCCACATTTCCACATGCAATTGCCTTATTAAACTATTATTGGAATACTCTGCTATGCATTACAATGCAGCACCTGAGTTTAGAGCACTGGGACTCTTTGTCAAAGAAACTGACAGCAGCATCTGATGAATTCTTTGGTCATCAGCTACAGGAAAAATTCAATTCGCAAATTATTTTGAAGTCTTTGGCAAAATTTCCTGGAGTTTTGTTAGTCTGGTCGAAAGTTCTCAATACTGATGACTGGGAGGTTCTTGGCTTCAACTGTGACTTCCCTTAAATCTGTCAAACTATCTTCTAGATAGTTTTTGTGCACTTGAATTATTGTGATGTTTTTTAAGCACCACGATAAGTTTTTTTAAAGATCTAGGAATAGTTTTCCAAAAGCATAATTGTATATCTAAGAGGGACGAAGGAGGTTGTAACCAAATGTAATACCTGGCACGCTGGAGTCTTCTACTCTGCTGCTTGACTACTCTTATCTCCAGTGTGCAGTGTGGCTAATCCTTCCCCAAACAAAGACAACTGACAAAGAGGCAGGTATTTATATACCAAATAATACTAGTTCATTACAAATGAATACAAAATTAAAATCATATCTATAGAAATGACCAAATATGGCAGAGGGTTACAGCAGGGGTGTCAAGCTCCAGTCCTGGAGGGCTGGTGCCCTGTGTAGTTCAGTTCTTTCCCTGTTCCACCACAAATGATTGAGCTGAAGAGCCGTGTGGTAATTAGCACAAGGAGCTGCAAGGAGTCGAATCAGATGTAAAGGGTAAACCCAAACATGTGCAGGACTCCGGCCCTCCAGGACCGGAGCTTGACTCCCCTAGGTTACAGGCCTACTCTCCTCAGGGTAGAAAGGTCAGATCAGCCCATGCACACCGCCTCATAGGGTCCCTGGTGGGAGATGGAAAAGGGGACAGCAGCCGGAGCCTAAAACGCATGCAGCACAGCAGGGACTACACACTCACCATCTATAAGTACCGCTGCAGCACAGCACACGCTGTGCTGAGATCACAGATCCTCTTTGCGAGGAGTGAGCTTTGCTATCGCTAATTATTTAGTTTTCTTTTTAGAGAAAGACACCCCAATCCAAGTTTTCTGCCTACTGTTTTTTTCATTTTATTATTTTAAAATAATATTTCCTTTAATTTCCTTTGTTTCTTTTAGGCATAATGGCTCAGTTGGTAGCACTGTTGCCCTGTATCTCTTGGATTGTGGGTTTGAATCCTCCTTCAGCTTTGTACGTGTGGAGTTCCATATTTTCCTTGTCTTCTATGGGTTTGCTTTCCTGGTTCAAAGACATACAGTTAGGCTAATTGGTGCCTCTAATAGCCCATAGCATAGGTACCTTGTAATGAGGTGGCGTCAGATCCAGGGTCAGCTTGTGCCCTATGCAGCCTGGGATAGGCTCCAGGACCCCCTAACCAGCATATGCAGTTGGGAGATTGATGACTGAGCCTTACTGCTCAGAACATCTGGCTCACTTGAGTGGCTAAACACCACAGGACTGCAAAGTTTAATGTTCTTATTTTTTTACTAGAAAGATTTTCTAAAAAACATTACACTGAAAACTCAAAACATATGGCTTTTGAGATCATTTTTAAAACAAACAAATAAACAAATGTTTTCATGCTGGTCTATGCTAGATAATGCTGGTCTGGTACTGGTTTGGTACTGGTGTAGCTGCTAGGCCAGCATAACTGTGCTGGTCTACCTGCACACAAAGTTGGTCCACCAGCAATATTCCATTAACGATGCTGTTCCATCAGCACAAGAACACAACATATGTCGATGTAACCAGCATGAATTATGCTGGTCACATTGGTTATGCAGGGTGGCCCAAAGCACCTTCTTCCGCTGTGGTACTCCACTGGCTGAAAAAAGCACAAAAAGATTTTTCTAGTTTTAATGTTTAATATACAGTACTGTGCAGCCAATGTACTTTACTATCCTGCACATTTTATTTGCTTTTCTCACCGTAAACAGTGAACCATAAATAGCCATGGACATTTACACTAAATACATATTACACCGCTAGTTAGGATTGCTGTAACAGCACGCCCTGTAATTCTCAGTCCACCGGCTCTACACATGAATTCTGCACCAGGTGTAGATGCTGACAATTTCAAACTTTAATTACATCCTATTATTTTTTAGCAGGTGTGTCTCAGATTTACAGCAATTAGACTGACCCAACTCACAGCATGAACACAACGTTTGTTTGTGCAAGGAAAATGTCAGTACTGTACCACAAATTCACACTTAGACGAACAGCATCTGGTATATGCTGAAATGGCATGGATCATTTATTTCAGAAGGATAACTCCAATGCCTAGACGGCATAGAATGTTTACTTGCACTGATGAAATGAGATGGAGAACCTATGAAAATGGATAGAGCTCTTACCCCAACAGTAAAATGGTACAGATTATTTGTTTCCCCGGTGCACTGTTACCCTCCCACTTAGAGACAGTGTCCCCCCCTCCTCACATTCCATTTCAAATTGTTATGGCAATATTTACCTCAACGTTGAACTCAAGTCAGTGCCAAAAACACTTTTCACATAATCCCTGTGCCTCCTTAAAAGCATGAATTTTCTAACTGGCCCCTGAGTTGAACATTGAGCTGGAATCTTGTACTGAATCATCTGAATAATGTCCTTCATGTTAACTTCACGAGGTTTCATATGGTACCCCAATACTGACAGCCATACTTCACCATACATTATTCACCAGTCTCGTTTGCCAGTTCAGCTTGTAAGTTAGCCATGACTGGACAGCTTATCGAATGACTAGAACATGTAAACATTTAAAGAAAATGGAAGTGTGCTTTTGTATATATGAAATCTGGACCAGCAAGCAACAAGTAATAAAAAAAACTTCATTAACTGTATTAGAAGTGTTGCTGCAATCCCCATGAGACTAGAAGCAGTCTGTGGAACAGAAAATGAAACAATAGCTGCCATCCAGTGCGCTCTACCTCATCACCACTGGGATGCCGGTGCCCGAAGCCATATGATTTGGTCTTTTGTGAGTAACCAGCACATAGAGTCCTGATGGTCAATATTCAGAATATATGGGTATGTAGCTTAACAAAACAGTATTTTTCATATTTTGTCTTTTAATATGTTCTCCTAAACTGTTTATAGTGGAGTTTCATAAATATTGAATGCCTATTGCCCTCCCTGTTAGAATGGTCGCTGGTTGCTTCACGCTTAACAATGCCAGTTAATTTGTAGATGTTGCAAACAAGTCTAACTGAAATAGTGTTGTACCCACACATTGTACCCAGAGGGTACAATTAGTTGTCAAGGGTCAGCCAATTATACACTAGCTTTAGGTAAATGTACCATTAAAGGTGCAAAAATTGATTCTGAGGAACATTTTTGTGTCATTGGGGGTACATTAATGTTGGTTGTAGCCTACCTTTGAGATCAAAGCTGTACCAGGGCTATACAGAACTGTACCCTTTTGTTTCACAATGCATTACCACTGCACTAAGAGTGCACATTTTCTTTGGAAAGTCATTTATTAGGTATAGAAATTAAATTGAATAAAAATCATGTATTCAAATAACAATGCCATTCTGTAAAAAATGTTAAAGTCATGTTTGGAAAATGTAGTAGTAACAGAAGTATTATAAGCAAAGTTGTATCAAATTGTTGTGGAGTGTAAGAATAAAGTGGCATCAAATAAGAACACTAAAGTAAAGTACAAGTAGCCTAAATCATATTTGTGTGTAAGAAGAGTATTTTATTTTCTCTAACAAAACCACCTGTTTATCACAGGAAGACAGTTCTGCATGGATCTGTTTGCTGATCTACGAAACCAGGGATATTTCAATAAGCACCAGAGTCTTCTATGCTTCTGATTCATGAGTTCTTCATGCAGATTTGGATGAACGCATTCACCTCTGGCACAGGCACAGAATCCAACTCTCCAGACTTAACTCTCATCCTGGGGGAATTCCTGATGAGCTTTATTCACTACCTGAGAGGCATATTGTTTGCTTTTTGTACTTGATAAAAACTTGGAAAACAAACCTCCCAGTTTCTTTATAGACTTCCATAGCTTTTCAATTAAGTTTTCATATCCCCCATCCATCTGTTTCTCTGTCAAATCAATGACCTGAAGGGCCAGTTAATTTATGGCACAATGGTCCATAAGCCAAAGATATTGACTTTTAGGCTTATACTTATGTGTTTTCAAAGTTATTATGCTGTAATACTAATGTGTGTTTTATTGGTTTGGATCAAAAGACTGTGGCCTTGCTGTGGAAGAAGCGTCACTTCACATTATTCGTGAAGGGCATCAGGCAGAAGGTCCATGTGGTGATCCAGATATCCATGATTGTCTTCAGGAGCCAACGCAACAAGGACTTCTACAACCAGACACCTGGCAGGCAGGATCAAAGCTGTTCATCGCACTGAAGGGAATAGCTGGGCTGTAAACGGGACTGTATTTTCGCTGGCAAGACATTTCTGACATTTTATTAAAAAAAAATAAATAGCCAAGTGTTAAAATAGTGGCCAAGCAATTAATTGTTACCTATGTGAACTATGGCAAATCATTGCAGCTGTAGTCTTTATGGAGTGTTTTCAATGGTGATTCCCAGAGGTGGCAATTTCATCTGCAAATGTTGGCTGATACCTGGACTAATCTTAATATTTTATATTCCAAATTCGACTTATATATTTCAAATCCAGAAATCTTTACCTTAATGCCACCCTAAATGATGGAAACAAAGCAGCAGTGTTTTTTGTGTTAAAAAAGTGAACAATTACATTTGTTAACTAATATGTAAGGTGCAATTCACCACAGCCCAGAACACAATCTGTTGTTGGCCAGCATGTTAATTGCAGCAGTTTAATATTAAGTGAAAATAATTGTTAGCTTACTGGCATCTGGGTTTCTGTAAAGTACGTATTTCGTTTTTTCCAATTGCTAAGATATCATTCTGCAAAACTGAAGTCACTTTTGCAAAACTCTTATCACAGTTGCCAGAACTTCGATTTATGCGTGAATCATTTCTCTTCACTTTCATACAAAATACATTCAATAACAAAATGCTACAAAATGTTTGGATTCCTTTTTCATGCAAAATCAACCATTGAAACTTTACGTTTTTAGAACCCATTTTGCACATGGTTACTTACTGTTATCAAAACAGAGTAACAACACTTATATTTATATATAAAAACAAAATATACTATATATGCAGCATATTTGGTTTCTGTAGTATTTAATGAAATACTGAATTTTGTTTTTCTTTGTAAATTACAAATATATATATATATATATATATATATATATTTTCATATTATATATATACATATACTTTATTGATCCTGATGGGGAAATTCTCTTCTCACCTCCCCCAGCCTTGCTCTCCGTGAGAGTAAGCTTGGCTGTAAAGGTAGCCACCTCATGTATACTTTAATGATTATCTATATTATTATTATTATTTTATGCAATGCTATCTGCTGTTAGTGTTTTGTAGGTCATTCTTTTGTAGGTGATATAGTGTTCTTCCAGGAAGAAATGTTTTGGTGGTACATGTATAAGTCTAATTCAAGGCATCGGTTAACATTTTTAATCATTTTCGCATTTGAAGGAGAAATTAACTGTTTGGCCAAGTTGTGTGTTGGTACTTTAGACTGTGTGAAAAATATTGAGAAAGTGACTTCAGTCTTGCAGAACCAATTTTAGCAATTGGAAAAAAAACATTATCAGTATAATCACCATACAAATCAGCATGACTCAATCAGTGCATTCAATGCAACTCCTTGTTTTAATTTTACCCAATAAGATATGTATTTTGATGACAGCTTGTAACCGACTCTAAGTGAATTTCTGAAAAATATTGAATGGAGATCAAAATGCTTGAAAAAGTGCTGCAACAATGTTATAGCAATTAATAAGTATCCAGAAGACGGCTACTTGAAGCAGTGTAGTGTTTACAAAAAAGTCCAAATGAAGTTATGTCTTTAGAAGCCAGCACCAAGGATCAAAGTAGAAAGCAAGTCTGACTCAACAAAAGACCGAAGGGTAGCTTCCACAGTAGCCCACACTTCAAACTGACAGGAAGACAGGGGCATGTAAGAGTTTTATGCTGACCTCAATGTTTCCATCTCAGACCTAAGACACGTACAGCCAGAACTGGCTTTCATGCTCAGGAAAGTCAAGCAGATAAAAGAAAGCCTGGTGAAGTATATCTTTGTGTTTCTTAGAGACATCCAAAACCGAGTTTTGAATGCCAAAGTCCATATTTGCACTGAAAAGATCACGTTGGCAAGAGGGAAAGCTTGATGGTGTTTGCATGCATGTTTGCCGTGGGATACATGGACTCCTGTGTAAATGTG
>JAODKL010000107.1:27210728-27251747 GCA_026780765.1 Petrocephalus schoutedeni
GTGTCATACATGCTGGTGGGACTAACTTCAGGCCAGGGGCAAACACAAACATCTCCTCCAGTGACACAGGTCCTGGTTCTTTTTAAAAACAGCATTAAATATACTTTCATAAGATTGTGTTATCTTATGATCAGAACAGTATTTTACTTCACAAACCTTCACAGTAGCACAAAGAGCTGCTCAAGTTCCATAGCAGTCAAACTCTTGTCTATATGACTCAGCACTGGAGTCAGTACAGTGGGATGTTGGCAGAGGGCATCAAAAACATAGACTGGCCAGTCCCTCTTTGAATCTTTCAAAGGATACAGATTAGTGAATTGTTATAGTCAGTAAAATTATTCACACTTCTTCTCCCACTTACAACATGCAAGATAATTACTGGAGGCATATTGGTATATCAGGCAATACTCTAAGAGACATCACAGTTTACGAGGCCTTTTGAGTAGAATTTAAATACTATGAAAACCAATGAAAAGATATATGTCTAAGACAAGATGAGAAATAGCAAAATATGGAAATACTTCATATTTTCCATAACATTAACAAGAATGTTGAAATCACTGTCTCATAGCATACTTAAATTATGCAATTGTCTTTAAGCAAAATATCTATATTTACTTATAACAATAATAATATTATTATTAGACTTAGTGTAGAATGGAAGTAGCCACAGTAATAATAAGGCAGATGCCCCACTGGATTTTGATCATTTACTTAGTCCCATTCAACACATTAATTCAATTCATTTAACAAAAACATATAGTCTTACCTTCAATTACACTGTATTTTCTGCCAATTATATACCATTTAAGATATTCTACTACCACAGCAGTGTGTCTCTCTTCCACAAAGCTGACATGCCTGAAGCATCCGGCAGTTTGAAGTAAGGAGCTGTTCTTCAGTATCACATTTTGCAGAGACAATGAATCTTCAACCTCAGTCTTAGACACGCACACAGTCACCATCAAAGAAATACAGATAATAGCAGTCAATTAAGATTATGTTATAATTTTACTATTGAGATAAAAGCAACACTAGAAACATTTTAAATATTGTTACATAGACGTGAATGTTCTTCATAATAACAATGTGTATCTGACTTGGCTTTTCAAAAAGAAAAAAGGTTAATTACCTAGTTAGAAATAAATCTCCTCCTTGTCTCTGATGCAAAAAAACAGAAAATAGGAATATGTGCAAATGTTTTTCATTCCACAACCTGAACTTCTGTACACAAGATGTCTCCTACTTCACTGCAATGTCCAGTCTTCCAATTTGTTTTTTACTGGAGGAGGATTATACATAAACATGATATTTAACAAAAATACTACCCGGTGCTGACTGGGCCCCAGGTCTGGAAGTGGACTGCCCGTGGCCACTGGTAGGGGGCGATGTGCTGCTGTTTCTGTTTTTCACTGTATGTGTCTCTGTTATTATGGGATGGCACAGATGGTTCTTATCAAAGCTAAGGATTCAGATACTTCCCGAGTAAACCTTCTGGCTCACTGAGGAACAGAACATGAGCAGACATGAGACAGGACAGGTGTAAGTTTGCATTGACTCAAAACAGAGCACAATCACCAGCTGGTTGTTTGTACAGCCTAAATTTGAGACTCACTGAATATACATGGACATCTAATTTAATCTCAAATCATTTTCTCATGTTGCATGATCACTCTTATTGGTTATGTATTGATTTGTTTCCAAGTTTGCCAGTTTCTGCCAATTCGCAGCTCTGTGATGCTGTACTCTGGAACATACAAAATAACAAACACTTTATAATAAAAAAAAAGATGTTGTTTACGAGCTAAAATGCACACTGGTAAAAAGAGCTGGGGGAAATGTAAGATTATCCGGCTCTCAGTTTTACCCAGTTCATTGTAATTTCCATAGATATTTAATTATTGTTTATTTGTGGTGAGTTATTAATCGATTTACCATGCTATTTGTTAGTATTTACTTAATTATTTTTCTTTATTGACAATTCAATTGCATTTGCATTTCTAGATGAAGGTATACACATTTAGATTCATTTTACAATGTACTTTATTCAATACACATTTTAAGTTCTGGTTGTTTTTGTGATAGTATGGTTTTGTTCTAAACTTAAGTTTATTTTTGTTTGTATTTTTGTAAATATTAGCAAAAAAATTGTTTCCCTTTAAAAACCTCCCCGTGTTCTCAAGCCTGGCCCTGCTTGGTCCCGCATCGTCCAATACAGTCTATAGACTTGGCTATACTACACATTTCTCACACAGTCTCCTCGGTTCTGGCTGCTCTAGTGTTTGTCCTACTGATCAGTAAGTCTGATCTTACAAACAACCACCTCACATATGTTGTTTTCTTATCTTTGTGGGGACTTTCATTTCTGTGGGTTTCGGTTGTCATAGTCAGAATTATGGTCACGCCAGCCAAACAAAATACAAGACTTTTGGCATTTTTAGCTTTTTGATAGCAGTCATTGATTTTTATGAAACTGAGTTTTCCCTTTTGGGATATTTCCCTACAAGGCAAAAAGTTACAGTATTTTATCATATTGGGGGGAAATCTGGTCTCCATAATATAATAGTTACAAACACACACAAACACACCTACCAGTTTGTCAGCAACTTCAAGCTCTGCTAGACTTTCTGTTTTTCACATGGGCTTCACCATCTGTGTCCAGTGTATCTTGTTGGTGATCTATGGAAAGACAGCTGATGAGTGACATTTTGATGGGTGACATAGGGCAGGATCAGATAGTGTGCAGCACCCCTAGAGCTGAGGATTAAGGGCCTTGCTTCAGGGCCCATGGGAATGTGACTATTTAACCAGGGCTGTGGTTTGAACTGGCAACCTTCTGACCACAAACACACAGGGTTACCCCACTGAGCCAGACACCATCCCCAAAGCCACAAGGAAATTTCAAAAATATTTGCTCTCATGCTATGAGAAAAAAACAAGTTCAGCTTCTGTGATAACTATCAATACAGTATTTGAAGTAATGCAAAAAATTAAATGTGTCACTCAAATATCTTTTGCTGAGGAGCAAACAACATTCTCACCTGCAGGAATTTTAATGCTGTGCCTGCTGGGGATCTTAATCAGACATACTTTAAATACCATTTAGGTATTAAAATGTTTCGTCGCACACAATACTCTTACGCACCAAAAAAAACATTGATAAGCATTACCAAATAAGGAATTCCAATGAGGTATACTGCTTTATCCATTTAACCTACAAAACAATGAAAGAAGTGACAGAATGCTTTTGAGATTTACAGAACATTTTACTATTAATTCAATTGCATGTCTGTCTCAAGGTGTCCCCGTCGCCGATACTCGGTCGGCCGCGGGCGAAGATAGCGAGGCAATTTGTCGGGGGTGGGGGTAAATGTGTAGGGAAGCTAGTACTGTGCCGTCCATAGGGGGGCGCGGCCGCAGTTGTGGGACGGTACCACAGCGCAGAACCTCTTCCTTCTCTGGGGGAGGACGGAGAGGCTGGTAGTGCCTCTCTCCAGAGACATAACCGTCTTTAAAGTTTATTTTGCATGAATGTGTATGATTGCGCGCTGATGAGTTTTTAGCCGGGGTCCGCAGCGCGGATTGTTGCGGGCGGGGAAGGAGAGCGACGAGGGTGCTCATTCCCTCACTAGGACCGTGCATTGTTAATGGTGTATTTTGTCGGGCGTGATCTAATGCTGTGAAATTTGCTGTGAAAATGCGTGTGAGGTATTATTGTCCGGTGTTGCCCTTTGGAAAGGATTATAGCCCTCTGCTATATTTATTAATAAATGATATTCTCCATTTGTACCTCCGGCTCATGTGTCGGGACCTCCCCAGCTAATGTATAAAAAAGCGGTTACCGGTGAACCCGTTTAAGTTGTAGCGGACATAGTAATTTTAGTTCGCTATACTTATTATATTATCATTACTGTATATCGAAATTAAATCTATGACCATAGGCACACTAGTTAAAAAGCTAGTCGGTATTTTCTCATTTCTGATTCATGATTATAAAATAAAAGAATAAACGAGATATAAATAGGTGGTTTTAATTAATTAGTGGCACAACATCACGTACATGTCTGACATTAACCACTGAGTATTTTTAATAAAGTCCAGTCTGTCATTGTGAGGTCATATGGTCTAACCCAGGAGCAGGGAACTTTGGTCAGCTGGCTGGCGTGAGATTTTCAATTCGAGACAAGTCTGCACACAATGCGCACAGGCGTTTGCATGTATGTAAGTTTTATTTATTTATTGCAGTTTTATTACCTTGTAAATAGCCTGTAGGGTTTGCAAACTGTCCCAACGCTTTTCATTTAGCTAATTTTAGGTTTATTATGGAATGATAGGCGCCTGAGAGTTTTTAAGTCTAATGCTATATAAACCATAACGCCTATTCTCAAACATATACAGACATATGTGTATGTCCTGTGGCTCCGACTTAATTTCCACTCTTCTAGCAAGTGAATAAACAATTTGATTTGCCTTAATCCTTCACGATTTTACAGTTATTTAATGCAGCATTCCAGCTGGTTTAGCTTCGCCAGCATTGTAATCACAATGTTTGTTGAATACCCAAAAATGTTTCATTTGAATTTAATTAGGAATATTTTTTTCTCTACCGTTTACCGCCTGCTGTGTGCATACGCAGCTAGTGTTGCTATGGCAAACGACAACACTGCAGCTCCGGCGGCAACATTTGCAAGGAAATAATGAGATAGAAATCATGCATTGACTTGACTATAAAAAACTGATCGGAACTGGGGGAAGGTGGCTACTTAGCTTGTTCGTCCAGCCAATGAGCAAATGTCTAAGAATAAGGTAAGTGACACGAATAATTTTTTTAATACTGGGATGTTCTGTCCATAGCAGACTATTAACTTCGACTCGTGTTTCATTTTGTAGCAGGCAAATATTAAGTAGTTAAATACGCTCGAATTCATGTTAGTTACATAAAGAAAACATGAACAAACACGCGTCTGCGATTAAACCAGTTTTCATGTGTAGGTAGTTAGCTGTCGCCTTAAACATTCTCAAACACAGCATCCTGGTTACACATCGCTAAGCAACTGAGAAATCGGTTTATTTTAACAGAATGCGGGATATAGAGGTCATTGCAGTTACCAAAAGAGGAAAGACGCGTAAGTAAATTTCATGCACTAATGCAGATGTCAGTTGGAGAAACATACCATGGCAAACTGAAAAATTCCAAATTAAAATTTTGTCTGAAAAACGTTTATGAGAAGAAATAATGCAGTTTGTTCTCATATATAGTTTTATTTATTTATTTTGACGAACCCTTTCAATTATTTGTTGTAGTACAGACAGGTAGAGTATGTTACTTAAAGGTAAGGATAATAAGCACGGGAGTGCTGGCATGCATCAGCTCGACACCGACAGTACGTTTGATGCATCTGCAGGGAAGCAAGGAGCTTTATAAAATACAGGTGCGGCTTCACCAACACTATACAAGACGTACTTCGCCAGAGGCCTGGATGGGTCGAGGTCAAAGAGTGAGTTTTTTTTTAGTGAAAAAAACTGCTTTGGCGTCTTTACGTCTTAGGTAAGAGTACTACGTATTTATTTGTGTGCATATGTATGTATGTCGCCAGCAGTGATGAAGAATGGGATTTCAACTGGTGCGATGTGGGCTGGCTGAGGGAGAACTTTGATCATTCTTACATGGAGGAGCACGTGCGAATATGCCACTTTCGGAATTACTACGAGGTTGGTGAAAACAACGTTAATTTCTGAATGTGGCCGATAGATGGCGCACTTGAACGGAGAAAACGCCGTACGCTTGTATCGTTTCTGTACTTACCCCCTTGCAAAAGATATATAACATAATATTTACAAATAATAACATTTTATAATGTGTATAATAACAGTTTATAGGTGTTGTGGAATGAATGTAGTCCGGGATGGATTATTCGTTTTCTTTTTGCCAGCTGACACGCAAGAACCTGATGGTGAAGAACCTTAAGAGATACCGCAAGACTCTGGAGCGCGAGGCCGGGCACGTGGAGGCAGCCAAGTGTGACTTTTTCCCTTGCACCTTTGAGCTGCCCAGCGAGTACCACCTGTTTGTGGAAGAGTTCAAGCGGAATCCAAGAAGCACTTGGATCATGAAGCCGGTGAGGACATGCATCAGGCAGTATGAGGCTATGAGGCATATGTAGACAGGGCAGTCTGGGAGAGATCGTACAAAAGCAGCCCAAAGTACGTTCACCTAAAGCATAAGTGCTGACAGTGTTAGTAACTTGCATAGCTGGAACCATGCAATACTATGGTTCTAACTGTGTAGGTTGCTAACAGGAGCTTTGGGGAAACATACCCCTGGTCAGTGTGAGATATGTCAGATTATAAAGGCACTGTGTACTTTTTTTGTAAGCTATATGAGCAAAGCATTCAGCAGGTACCCCAATTCAAGGCAACACCAATATCTATTGGAAAAGTTGGATGTTTACTGAGCACATGTGTGAGTGAATGGTGTGCATATGTGTGTGTGTCTGTGCCCTGCGATGGGTTGGTGCCCCATCCTAGGTTGGTCCCTGCCTTGCACCCATGGCCTTTGGGATAGGCTCTCGACCCCCCCCCCCCCCCCCCCAATTCTGAATAGGACAAGCGATTTCGTAAAATGGATGGATGGATGGATGGACGGATGGATGGATAGATGGATGGTTGCTGAATTGTCTGAAGTACACACTGTTTTAAACTGTAGCCTGCATTCTACATAATTTGTCAATTTCAAGAGTGTAGGTGTCAATTTCATAAGTTTGTCAGTATAGTTAGTTTGTGATATGTTTGCTTAGAAATGATTGCCGGTTATTCACATTCTAAATGTGTTCACTCAGGTGGCACGGTCACAAGGAAAAGGCATCTTTCTGTTCCGAAAGCTGAAGGACATCATGGACTGGAAGAAGGTAATGGACTGAGCACAGATCTTTTGTTAGCAGTAGTCTTTCTGATGCTCTGAGAGCATCGGTTGCCTCATGAAATCTCCAAAGGTATATACTATAATGTTCTCACGATGAGCATGGTTATGAAAACAGAGGTGTGTCATTCCAGTCTTATACCAGAGCACTGCTCAGTCAGGAGATGTTATTGGGATTTATACTAATATGCAGCTGTATTTGAGTCTATTGATAGGCAAAGTATCTCTGGCCCAAAGCCATATGCCACCAGTGATCCTGCTTTACAGTAGACATACAGTAGATACATTTACTTCAGCGTTAGTTCAAATACAAGAATTCGTGGCCATAGGTGGAAATTAGCGGGAGAACATTTCAAACTGGATTTGAGGAAGCACTTCTTTACACAGCATGTAGTTAAGAGTATGGAATAGTTTTCCTGATAGCGTAGTGCAAGCTAAATCCTTGGGTTCCTTTAAATCAGAGCTAGATAAGATTTTAACAACTCTGAGCTATTAGTTAAGTTCTCCCCAGACGGCCTCCTCTCGTTTGTATATTTCTTATGTTCTTATGTTCTTATTACATTTAACTTCCAGAAGCAGACCTTGGCCATTCCAGGAATAGCACCATATAAGATCTTGATCCCCAGTGGAAAGGAGTCATTTCCATAGGTGTACATTATGCTTGTTGACCATGTGGTCACCTCGCCCCCACCCCAGTAGCAGTGAGCCATACAGACCATGATCGAGATTTTCTGTGGTCAACAGGATGGCAGTCGCATAGAGGAACAGCGGGACGAGGCCCAGGTGGAGAGCTACGTCGCCCAACGCTATATAGAAAACCCCTACCTCATCGGCGGTACGCTTTCGTGACACAGTACTGTGATGGACACCATTTTCAACTAGGGCTGTACGATACTAGAAACATTTTAAGTATCACAATGTTTTATTTTTGCAATAAATATTGTGACATTTATAAAGCAAAGATGGAGCTTAAAATGAACTGTGTTGACCATGTCTCGATATGTCCACCTCGATATCGTCTGAATGGAATCCAAATATTTCCATACAACTGAAGATAAAAGGAAAAGCAAAAGTCGATATTAAAGCCACACATTGCCCAGCCCAAATGTCAACACTCCGTATCTGAAGCTTTGAAGGACATTATAAAAAACTTTTCTTTCAGTCATGAAATGTTGTCCTTCATTATTTTGCAGGCAAGAAATTTGATCTGCGTGTGTATGTACTGGTATCCTCAGTAAGTATGCCATTCTTCTCAAAACAATAAACGTGTAGATAACGATTTGGTTATGATTCTTCCATGGTCTATATATGACTTTGTATGCTACGAATGCGCCTAACCTTTTTGCCCCCGGCCCTCATATGTATCTGTCTTTGTGTTGTCTCTTAGTACCTGCCTTTGAAGGCGTGGCTGTATCGCGATGGATTTGCCCGCTTCTCCAATACGCGATACTCTCTCAGCAGTATCGAAGACCAGTGTATCCTTTAACGGAAGCCTGTGCTTTGCCACCTGCTTCGCTTTCTGCGTCTAAGCAATGACCTTTCTTATAAATCAGCCCGTCAGTGCATCCCATGTAATGTTGCCCCATGTTTCAGCCAACCACTTGAGCACTCTGTTACACTCAGCTGGTCGGTCGAAACAAAATCTTGATCTGGATTTTTACTTTCTTGACCTGAACTCCCTACCTCTGCTATCCGTTTACCAGACGTATTTGTCCTTAACATCAGTCCAAACACAGACATCCATCTGACCAATGTGGCAGTGCAGAAGACGGCACCAGATTACGATCCAGAAAAGGTACGCAGAAACGAAATAAAGCACATCTTTCTGCCGTGCGCTAAATACAAATGGCCGTCACGGAACTTAACGATGAAATGCATCTTGCCGGGGCCGTGGCACTTGCTCTGATGCGACTTGCGTTAATGGTCCTCTTCTGCCTTTGCTGCAGGGCTGTAAATGGCAGATGCAGCAGCTGCGTCGGTACCTGACAGCAAAGCACGGTGCGCAGGCGGTGGAGACCCTGTTCAGGGACATCGACAGCATATTTGTGCATAGCCTGCAGAGTGTTCAGAAGGTCATCATCAATGACAAGCACTGCTTCGAGCTCTACGGCTATGACATCCTCCTGGACCAAGACTTTAAACCGTGGGTTCCCTTAGCATAGCCTTGATTCTCTGATACCTGCCCACTAGTTGTTAATCCCTGTTAATATTTACATTTTATTTTCGTAGGTAATTCCGTCGATGATTTACATTGAAAGATAAGGAGCGAAAATGTCATATATGCAGCGCTCACACATTACTGATGTTTTTCGGAGGTTCTACTACAGTTAGATGAGGCGTGCTTTGTGGTGATATCGTTGCGAAGGCTGCAATATCTGATGAAAGTTAACTGTCACCAAAAAGCAGGCTTATCCTTCCCGGCGATTGTGGCTGGCCTTTTGCATGCACCTGAGGATGCAATGGTTACTGTCCTCCTCACAGGTGGCTTATCGAGGTCAATGCCTCTCCCTCCCTAACCGCCAGCAGCCAGCAGGACTATGAGATGAAATGCCATCTTCTGGAGGACACCCTGCATGTGGTAGACATGGAAGGCAGGTACGGCACTGAAGAGGGACATATCTGCCACCACTGAGCAGGACACTTCTAATGGCCCCCTTCTTCCAGGCTCACTGGCAGGGAGAAGCAGGTCGGGGGTTTCGACCTCATGTGGAACGATGGCCCAGTCTCCCGAGAGAACGTTGCCCTTGAGACCCTGGGGAGCACCTGCTTCAGTCCAAACACAAACTTAGGTAAACATTGGCTGACCGATGTCCGACGGGGACGCACATTCGCCGTAGCGTCATTCTGACTGACGAGTCTGTTTCCTGGGCTCCAGGTTGTTTCAATGACAGAGAGAAACAGCTACGACAACTCAAAGTCCTGCCCGGCCAGAAGAGCGCAAGACAGATCGTAACTTAATGTGTTTTATGTATTAAACTGAGCTCCCTCCTGACATTTATACAAATTAGGAAGTGAGGGAACGTAAAAGAGAAGTCAGGGTTGCTAATTTTGGTCAGCTGGCTGGTGTGAGATTTTCAATTCGAAGACAAGTCTGAACATATGTACATGTCAATAATTTTATTGCCTTTTAAATAGTCTGTATGGATTGCAGACTGCCCCAAAGCTTTTGATTGAGCTATTTTTAGGTTTATAATGTAATAATATAGATTTGCTGTAAGATTTCTTGAGTGAGCATGAGAGTCTGAAAGCGTGAATGTTGGCAACCCTGAAGAAGTATAGGAAAACACAGTATCATGGCAGTAAATATAAGTGACTTCAGCTGTGTAATCACCTTTAAACAATACACCTGGCACTCGGGTACAGTATAACCCCACCTCCTGTCTGAATCTGTTACATAAACAGTTAAAACACATACCTAACAATACGATTCTGCTTGTACGATACTGCTCAGGTGATTTATGGGATGTAGAAATTGCACAATTTGCATCTACCTTCTAGGTGAGTTCAACCTTGCCCTGAATTAAACGCATTTAACAAAACATACTTTTTTCTGAATTGATTTTGAGTTACTTCCCCCACAAAGTGTATACCCCAACAACAGTCAGACGTGATGCCCAGAACTGAATGCTTTTAACAGAACATTTTTTTCTGATTCGATTTTATATTAACCGCAAATCATTATGCTGTGTTACAAAATTCCACGAGTTTTCCAAAACTTTCTAGGTCTCTTATTTATCAAAATCTTTTCCTGGCCTGGAATATTCTTTTTTCAAATTCCATAACCGGTATTCAATTGTAAAGAGGACTTTTTTTTCCCAGAGATGTCATGTTCTCGGACTTGCTGGTTCACATTGCAATATTTAAAAATTTTCCAGGATCACATACTGCATATCCATTTGTTGGTTTATCGAGATATGAAGATACTTAAGTCAGAAATATGAACAACGACTGTAAGTTTATTGAGAGCCTTTAAACACAGGATTTAACTGAGTTGGCAAACCTAGCAGGACAAATGGCACGGTACCTGGGGTTTTTACTTACAACATTTACATCTTGTTTAACAAATAGTCACATTTCGTGACAGCAAAGAAAAATTCACCTGTATTACGACAACATACTAAAAAAAATAATAATAATACCTGATGATATCAACATGGTGTCCTGGGTACACTTAATACCAATTAAGACTCAAGCTGTTCCATGTTTACTTAGCAAGACAGGTGACGTCAAATTACGCAATAACATTAACGGCAATGTTTCCACTGAACTATGGAATATTGAAGACTGCAGAGTAAGCGCAAGAGACAAAAATTCAGAAATGAAAAATCCATATTTTACAAACAAATATTACCAGACCTTAATATTCGATCTTATTTACAAATTACTTATCGTGTTGGCATGGTGGCCTAGTGAGTAGTGCTGTGTCCACCCACTTATAGGCCTGAGGTTTGAATCGTTCCACTGCTTTGTGCGTGTAGACTTTGCATGTTCTCCGTCTCGACTTCCTCCTAGTGCAAAGACTTACAGGTAGGAACCAGTGTGCCCATGGAGTATGAGTGTGCATATCTGCATGTGCCCTGTGATGGACTGGCATCCGGTCGAGGGTGCACGCCAACCCTGTTCCCTATTCTGTAGGGGACAGTCTCTAGGCTCCCATGACCCTGACCAGCGTAAGTGATTAGAAGATGGATGGAAATGACAAGATAAAGTTCATCATGCCTCTGCTACAGGAGAAAGTTCAAGACTGGAGGGCTGAACTGAACATGTCGCTTAATCTTATAAAATAATATTAATAACAAAAGTGTATATAATATTTCCTCTTTAAGTGAAAAGCATATTCCACAACTAAAAAAGATAGTAAGATAATGCAATGATCAGCTGACCACAGCACAGAACAACCAGGTGTAAAAATGTGAACGCATAAACACTGAGAAATATAATATTTCCAGCAAGCCACATACATTTGCACTTTCCCCCAAGAGTCATTTGATTTGTTCCATGCAAGTAAAGTTAATTAAATAAACAATAAATACATAAATAAATATTATATACAATGAGTTATAAAATGTACATCAGAAAGTAAGTCTTGCTTTCTATAAATCAAGTTTCAAATTATAGTTGCCCTGACAACGAACTGATTCATTTATTCCTTAAACATACCTTTCTTTATACAGATTAAAAACAGATCAGATATTTTTTGTAATTTAAGGTAGTCCTTTTATAGATTCTATACACCCACTTGTTCCCTGTTTTATTTCCTTATCAAAAATACGGTTAAAATATTTCCTTGTTACAATGAATATTTCAAAATAGGTTATCAGTGTGGTCATACTGTAAATAATGTTTCATGTCTGACAGTACTAAGATACTTATTTTGGAGTGTCATCTTTACATCATTCACTGATCCTGATACAGAAATTCACTCTCAGCATTCAGTAACTGAGGATTACACAATAACTATATGCAAGTACTATTAGCACATAAAAGAAATTAAGTAATTTAAAAAAAACTGAATTCTCCATAAAAGCACCAGAGACTGTCATTTGAGCTGCTAGCGACTAGCACTTTACAGTAAAGCTAAGGCAGGAGCGGCCAGTTCCAGTAACTGAGAGCTGCAGCAATACAGGGGCCTGTATTACGAAGTCAGATTTGTTGGTTAGCTAGATAACTTGACAGATTTAAGGTACCCCACTTTATATGGACTTCATCTTTCTCACTTAAGTTTAGCCCAGATTACATTAAATCTGACAAGTTATCTTGCTAACCCAAAAAGCCAGCTTTGCGATACGCCTACAGGCCCCAGGTTTAGATAGATAGATAGATAGATAGATACTTTATTCATCCCCATGGGGAAATTCTAAGTTCCCTTTCGGTCAGTAGCTTATATGTGCCTGTCACACAAGACGCAGCTATAAACTAAGATGTACTGTACACTGCTCTACGTACTGGCTGTCTTTTCTACATAATGCACACTGAGCAGGGAAATTGCGATGTTAATTAGTAGTAAAACTGGCGTGTTTCACCTTCCCGTTGGGCCTGGCATGTGGCACCCCCTTGAACACGGACGAAGGATGTCGGGCTCCAGCAACAGCACCCAGCTGCACATCATCTCTCAGCCCTGCCTTGGATCTTACCGTTTCAGTCTCCCTTAGATGGTTTGCCTGTTGCGCATTTTTACTTGGGGCACCCTTTTTGGCACCTAGAGAATTTTTCGGCTTGCTAGCGCTGGCTCCGGTGCTGCCGTATTGGGGCCCTCCCTGGGGCCCCGAAACACTGCGGGCATTACCCATCGCCTGCATGCGCTGCACGTGACCATTTCCCGTCGGGGAGGTGCCGGGCCTCCACAGCTGGCCGGCTGGGACCCGGCTTTCGCTGCTGCTCCGCTTCGGCGCCACTCCCGACCTTTCCCGCCGCTCCAGGACGGGGCTGAGGCGGGAGTGCCGGTGGTACGCATACGGGGAGCAGGCGCCGCTGCAGAGCGGGAAGTGGACGTGGCAGGAGGAGCAGCCTGCGTGGGAATGCTGGGGGGGCGGGTGGCTGGCCGGGCAAAAGGCAGCAGAAGGCAGGGGAAAGGCACACTGACATTGGCGGAGGGTTTTGGGCGAGCTGAGGCGGGCGACGGGGGCTGAGCCGTAGCGAGGAGCTACAGACTGGCGGCGAGGCCGGACAGGAAGCCCGGAGACAGCTGGCCTGCTCTCCGCCTCGATGGTCTGTACCTGGAGCCACTCCAGCTGCAGAAGACGCTCTAGGTATCTCTCCAGTTTGCCCACGGGCCTGGGCCGGGGGGCTCCCCTGCCGTCCGTATTGAGGAAAACGGCCAGTTGGCGCAGACTCCATGTGCAGAAGGGAGGGGGCAAGAAATCTGGATATGCATGGCTAGCGTGGCCGCCCCCTCGAGACTCGGGGACATGTTGCCGGAGATCACTGGAGTCAAAGATCTCAGCGCGCAGGTTCAGCTGCGGGGGAGTGCAGGGTGAGGGGAGCACGGGGAGCCGCTCGGAGTCCGACAGGTCACTGGCGCTGTCCGTGTCATCCTCCTTCTGCTCGTACAGTCTCGTCGTCGCTAGACCAAAAGGCTGGCTTTGCTTCCCCAGTCCCTTGTCTGGCTCAGGGGGCGGGACTAGTGGCAGGGTTAGCGTGGGCCGGCTGCGCACACG
Organism: Petrocephalus schoutedeni; assembly: GCA_026780765.1. Lineage (NCBI taxonomy): Eukaryota > Metazoa > Chordata > Actinopteri > Osteoglossiformes > Mormyridae > Petrocephalus > Petrocephalus schoutedeni. The sequence goes on from JAODKL010000107.1 coordinate 27,224,805, forward strand.
GCCTGCGCAGTCGCGGTCAGCTCCTTGCTGTGACACCGGTCGCACCAGGCTCTCCCCATTGCTCTCGGCACGAGAAGGTGGAAAGGCGGGGTCCAATTCTGCCGCACCCCTGTGAAAAACAATGAGAATGTCCGAAACAAGTCTGCAGCATTTCCGGAATACAAAAAAACAAAAGAGGTAAATCATAAAGTAGTGGAGAAGCAAACCCTCCAGTAGGCTCACCTTAGCAGAGCATCGCTGTCATTATTGCAGGGGGTCACTGGTTTGCTTTTTCCTCTAAAATGAGTGCCCTGTGTGGAGATAGCAAGGGAAGACGGTAAAGCTCAGCGCTTAAGTATGTCTGCATTATTGAAGTTTGCAAAACTTTTTGAAAAATGTAAGCAATGCTTTTATCACTGGTTTGATCCTTGTAATCAAATTAAATTTTACTATTAAGCAGATGCTACCAAATCCACTGTCATTCTAATTAATGGCATTAATATACTTAATTATTCTTTTGTTATTTTTTCTGTGGTGAAACAATGAATAATGAAAACCAGCAACACTGTCCTTGGCTTTAGTTACTATACTCATTTTACAAGAATCACAAGCTAAACAGCTGTACAGTATATACTGCATATCTTTGTACAGCGACGCATTGACATGCTCTCTCTGCATCCCGCAGGTTTCCTCCCACAGTCCAAAGACAAGCTGGTTAGGCGGCGTCTCTGACACGCTGTGTGTTGTTTCTGGAGCCCCAATCAAAAAGTCACTTTAAGGGCCTCCCTACCCCCCCAGCGTACTGACTGTTTGTGCCCAACAGGGGGCACCACGCAAAAACATGGTTCAAGTGGTAACAAATGCCACTGGTGTGTATACCGTGTGTCCTACCATACACTAATGTCCCCTTGAGGGTATTCTCTTCCCCCCCCCCCCCCCCCCCCCCATGGCCTATGCTGCCTGTGTTAGTATGGAGGCTCCCCTGCGACCCTGTCCAGTATGAGTGGTTGAAAGATGTGAATGTGTAACTTTGTCAGAGTATGATTACATGCCATAACACTTATGCACCAACATCATAATGTTGCACACACTTCACCTTCTCACTTCCATGAGTGGAGTCTTTCCGGCGAGAGGTGTTTTTTGATTGTGCGGTTGCCTTTTTCTGGGATCTATGGTTCTGACTCACACTTCCCATATTAGAGCTGTTTAAACAAGAGACTGTAGGCAGAAGGCAAAGGACAAGGACTGGGAGGCAGATTTTAATTTACAATATGATACACTAATCTCATTTACAGGCCAACGTCAGAATCGCATATGCGTCACTATAGATAATTCAGTTTTGACAATATATCAAATAGTAAAGGTAACATTTTACTGGATTATTCAATAACGCAATTACATAATCAGTTGCGTTTAATAAGAATGCAGAGTCCCTTTTACCTTATTAGCGAGCCGACATTCTCTGAACTTCTCTCTGGTCTTTTCTCCTTGTTGGAGACCTTAAGAACGGGAGCAGCAGCTCGCTCCAGAAGAATGGGTCCCATGGCGCTCCAAACCAAAAAGCGCCGTACTCCGCCAGGCTGCTTCAGCAGTGCGGTAGCCCTTGCAAAACCTACGTGCGGGTACCTTCGCTAAGAAACTCGCCGTAATTCCATCTTTGCCGTACGGCCCGACTGCTACGAGGCAAACCGCACATTTTGACAACAGTGAACCATTAACTGCGATCTAAAGACGCTGCGACGACATACAAACGCAATTCTAAATTCTGAATATTATTTTAAAAATAGATAAATAATTCACAGGCGAGATCAAGCTGTATACCAACTGAATAGTGAGAATGGATTACGACCCTCCTTTATTCCATTCCAAGGATACATTTATTTATTCGCAGAGCTATATTTGGTTTATCGTGATTTTCCCCTTAGAATAAAGTATTCACGTAGGATCTTCAAATGAACGACTAGCGACATTTGTATTATATAACTTCTTCTTTCGTTTCTTCTCCTTCTGTATAGGATTTGTTAAATGATCGCGGCGATAATGTCGGGAAGCATTTTATTGTGTCTCCGCAGGATCGTGCGGTTTGTTTACTTGCTGCCGCGGCGTTCCTGTTAGCTGGTGCTGTTGTTTGCAGTCGGGCTGCGCAGATATGGCGCGTCTGTGTTAAACACGGCGAATAGCTGCGCTCGCAGCAAAAAAATAGCGCTGACGGCTGGCGCGAACACTCCTGAGGCCGCTCCTGGCCGCTCTCTCTGTTCGAATTTAAATTATGATGTAAACAAGCAACAATTTACACTTGCAGTACAATCTGTGAAACACCCAGAATCTGTTTTTCCAGATGACTCTTAGGCATAAAATAATATGATTTTTTTATTAAAAAGGGGTGGCATTGTGCCATAGCTGGTATTATATGGTTGCATCATACCTTCCAAGTTTGAATCCTGTCCCTTGTGTTTCTGTGGATGTGATTCCTCTGGATATTCGGGTTTGCTCATGCAGTCCTAAAGCATATATGAGTCATTATATAATCAGGGGTACATTTCATATCAACAAAAAAGTAAAGAAATCTATGTATATATTTTTTTGCTAAATAATAAGGTTGTTTCTACAGCACACCTCCACAATGTATCCAAACCAACCAACTACCCAATATATCCAAACTCCGCTTATTCTGAAATCCACCAGTGCTAAAAAGCGCGCGTGCCTTAATGGCATTTGGCGCGAATTAGCGCGTGGAGGAATGTAAACGAACGCCTGACGTGCGTCTTTCTTGAGTGAAGTAGAATTTTACTTTCTTCGTGTTTTTAAGACTACATGACGCTTCCTGTAACATTTTGGTTCATTTTCATTTAACACTGACTAATCAGTGTAAGTCACAATCGTACGATCGGCAATTTATCCGAAGGACGAAGAGGCAGCGGTCAGTAAAGGCCCGTTTCGTGTAGCTAGCTTAGGGTTTCTGCTTTAAATCTGACGAAATAAGGGAGCCCACCACCCGTGTACACTTGTATTTCGGTCTGAACACCGCAATTAAAATCCATATTCATTAAATATGACTATATACTACTTTACTATAAACATACGTTACCTAGATCACGAAATCATATTTTAAAACCAGAAAATTTCCTTCATATGTAGCTGGCTAGGTGTCCAGTTAATAATAAAGTGTGTTATATGTAAGACGTAATTCTGTACCCAGATATAAATGAAAGTATACTGAAAATAATATGCGACGGTTTTATGTGATGTTGAAGATATAAGCAGTGTGATCATTTGTCATCCGTATTTCTAGGGGAGGATGGCGCCGCGCCTTGACTTGCGAGTGAGTACTGAGGATTCAGATGTTTAAGTAAAACAGAAACTTGCTGTAATAAATAGGAGTAATAAATCTCTCAGGGGTGCTGTAAAAGGGGTAGGGGCGAGTTAGGACCATTCCAAAGGCCTGTTAGTGACAGGTCCTAAAAAAAAATTGGAACATAATTGGATTGTTCTGGGTTGGGGGCCCAGTATGATATGCTTTCATGGGGCCCTAAATCAATAGCGGCCACCCCTGTTTTCTGTGTCCCCAGCTGGAGAAGCTGATTGACAGGGCTTTGAAGCACAGTGATTTTCAGGCACTGGAAGACTTTATGCTACATGATAATAATGGGTCAGTCACCCCAAAATGTTCTAAAAACTTCATCAACAAACTCGACAAATTGATAAACCAGGTAGGTTTCATTTATTCTTATGCCCTCCCAATATGTTGAAATCCATTGTTACTGAGCAGATTTTATAGGAATATTTATGGTAGTACTTTAGAAATAAATTTTTAATATTCCAATCTTTACAGGAATTGAATAAGGGCAACATAAAGCATGCCTGTCTTGGACTTAGCTGTCTACACAAGTTTGAAAATATTTTGATTGCACCAGTTGGTCAAGATTTGACAGGAATGGTTATGGTTAACCAGGGGCTTGTTCGAAAGATAAGTATTCTTATATTTGCTGACACACAAGCATTTACTTCCAGTGGTTTAATAGCTAACAAATAGCTGCTGCTATGTTATGTGTCTACATGGTGCCATGGTTTGAGCTGGCGCAGAAGTTATGGATTGAGAATGGGAAGCTCAGGAGTGAGCCGTTACTTAGTCTTGCAGAGGACTTTCTAGATGCTTTACTGGTGAGTGGTGGCTGTAGTGAAATAAAGACTTTGTTGATAAATGATGGCTTTTCTTTTTCATTCACTACCAGTTTTTACAGTAATTTATTTTGTGCAATTTTTTTGTCATTTATTGTATTTTTTCATATTCTGCAAATTTGTTTAATACTTTAGAATATGAGTTGTATAGTTGTATTTTTTAATTTGGTTATTCTGTTCTGTTTGAAATACTTGCATTATCTCTTAATAAGCTGTTTTTTTTCCCCTCTTAGGCTGTTTATAATAGTAGTAAAGAGGGTATGTATATATTTGATTGAAGGTTTGTGCAAATGCTATTTGGGAGGAAGGCTTTCACATTTTGCTAAACAATTTTTAAATGTTTTTTCCACTTAGGAAAATATCAGGTGACAGAAACCTTTCTGCATCTTATTGGTCATTTAGCAACAGAACCACAAGTTCACATCCTGATCCAAAAAGAGGTCAGAAAATTTACTCAGATTCACCTGAAATCCTTGCATAGAGACCAGAAGTACATAAGCATTCAGAGATCAGGGTTCCCTGCTCATTCTTTTGCTTCCTTTGGCATAGGCAATTCGGAAGCTGAATGTTATTCTGGATTCTGTCCCACAAGAACTGAAAAAAGAGAGAAAAATCCTGTTTTCAGAGGAAGCTTTGCTTCTCATGTAAGTGAGGGAAAATAGTGTACTTCCTATAAAAATTTTACAGGAAATTCTAACCTTCATTTTTTAGTTTTTAATAGAATGCTGCTGTGTTTTTTTTCTGTTGGCAATACAGTTGTTTGTTGTCAAGGATACCAGTGTATTGAATACAGGTACTTGCAGGGGTCAGACAGTTGACCTGAAACAACAGCCAATAGTGTTTGAGGTTTCACACCTATATGCGTGGCCTGATTTTATATTCCCCAGTAAGAGTAAAGTGTGAGTAGCACGTGTAGCAAAGCAATGGCTGTACATAAATATTGCAATCCACACAACATAATAGGATACATATCAGAGTTCAAAACATGACAAACTGTCGGTGTGCATCTTGCTGGCACATCTGTTACCAGGACAGCAAGTGTTTCATGTATCGAGAGCCACAGTATCCATGGTAATGTCAGCATATAACCACGAAGGACAAATACAAAAGGAGTAACTGTGGACGCAAAGGGAAGCTGTCTGAAAGGGATGTCCGGGCACTAACCCGGATCATATCCAAATAACATAAAACCAAAATTATGACTCTCCTGTTTCCACCAAAACTGCTTGTCACTAGCTCTGTACCCTCGTATATTGAACTACTTAAGGAATCCTCAGTTGCCGTTTCATTTCTTTGGTTGTTGGTACAGGAAGAAGCTGGCAATCAGAATCCCCGAAAGTGGAGGTAGCTTCACTGAATTTATAATGTGTCCCTAAAGTCAGTTTACCTACCTTATGGGCTCACCTTTGTGCCATGTGCCCACTAACTTCTGTTTAGATTATGATCTACAGATTTCCCTAATGGAGGCCCTTTGCCGAATGACCACCCCCAAACAGAGACAGGAGCTTGCCTCCTCCTGGTTCAAGATGGACTTTGTCATCACTGCTTTCCTTAAAATCAAGGATTCTGAATTTGAGACTGTAAGTAGGCCTATACAGTAAAGGGAGTATTTCTAAAACAATTGTGGATAAACACTTACGTTGGTGGTAAGCATGACACAGCTTGGCTACTTGTATGAAGACTGTGTCCTTTTTTATCTAGGATACCCGCAAATTTCTGAATCTGTTGAATGGTATGAAAGGAGACAATAGAAGGTATTACAGTCATTGAGTCCTTTTTCATTTCTGTTCTGTCAGAAGCTTTCCAAGCACTGCAGTCTAACCATTATCTTTTCTTCTTTAGAGTGTACTCATACCCATGCCTGGAGGTGTTTCTGGGTAGACATGAGGTCAGGTCATTAATTATTTTAAATCTCATTTATATTTGTATATATATGTACTGCTCTGGAAAAAATTAAGAGACCACAGCAATGTATGGGTGTGCATCTGAGAATAATATATCCATACATTTTTTTTTCAAACTGCAGCCTGGTTATTCTCTGCTTCTCGTTGATGAAGAGTTTTTTCTTTGCTTTATGGGTCTTCAGTCCTGCTTCTAGAAGCCTGATACGAGCTCTCCTAGTAGTGCACTTCACACCGCTTAATGTTTCCAATTCTTCTTGAAGGTCACTTTGTATATATACACACTTTGTATATATATACACACTCACCAGCCACTTTATTAGGTACACCTTGCTAGTACCGGGTTGGACCCCCTTTCTTCCCCATTCTGAAGTTCGGTTTGAACTGCAGTGGTTCGTCTTGACCATGTCAACATGCCTAAATGCATTGAGTTGCCACCATGCGATTGGCTGATCAGTAATTTGCGTCAATGAGCAGTTGGACAGGTGTGCCTAATAAAGCGGCCAGTGAGTGTATATGCCTGTCAAAGTGTGTTATATACACACACATGCTATAAGTATTAGGACACACGCATGAACTTAATGACATCACAGTGTCTGCTCTAATTCATCTCAAAGGTGTTCTTCTGTCGGATTGAGGCCAGGGCTCTGTGCAGGCCAGTCAAGTTTCTCCACACCAAACTCGCTCATCCATTTATGGACCTTGCTTTGTGCACTGGTGCGCAGTCATGTTTGAACAGAAAGGGGCCATCCCCAAATTGTTCCCACAAAGTTGGGAGCATGAAATTGTCCAAAATGGCTTTGCATGCTGAGGCATCAAGAGTTCCTTTCATTGCAACTAAGGGGTCTCCATCTACCAAACATTATACTTGCAGTCAGGCAAGTACCATTCTCCTGGCAACCACCAAATCCAGACTTGTCCAGTGTGATTGCCTGACACTCCAGAGGACACGTCTCCACTGCTTTAGAGTCCAGTGGCGGTGTGCTTTACACCACTGCATCCGACACTTTGCATTGCACTTAGTGATGTAAGGTTGGGTGCAGTTGCTCGGCCATAGAAACCCTTTCCATGAAGCTCACTATGCACTGTTCTTGAATTAATCTGAGGGCTTCACGAAGTTTGGAGGTCAGTAGCAGTTGCTGACTTCTGCACACTGTGCACCTCAGCATGTACTGTCCCCGCTGTGCGATTTTACATGGCCTACCACTTGTTGAGTTGCTGTAGTCCCCAATTGCCACTTTGTTACAGTACCAGTAACAGTTGAGCCTGGAATATTTAGTAGCGAGGAAATTTCATGAATGGACTTATTGCATAGATGGAATCCTATTACGGTACCACACTTGAATTCTGCTTGGGTGGACAAGGCAATATAAGTGTGTTCTTTGTTAATAGCTGCTGATGCCATCAGATGAGAACCTGGAGGAGTTCTGGATCGACTTCAACCTGGAAAGTCAGAGCATATCTTTCTACTTCTCTATAGCAGATGATGGGGCACAAGTATGGGCCATTTTCCTTTATTCTCTGTATTCATACAGAGTTCAGTGCAGTGTTGCGAAACAAATATGGACATTAATTTACTTTTATATTGAAATTTGAATATCAAAAATTTATTTGAATTAGGTTGTGCAAATAATATGCAAAGATGTTAAAAATGTATAAACATGCTTTATTAATATCTATTTCTATAAATTATCTCTAGGAATAGTACTTGCCTAATTCTGCACATAATGCAGATTACAACATTATGGCAATTATGGCTGTGAGTTGGTTATGACTAATGCTGGTTAAAGTTGGTTATAATCGGAAGTTTGGAAACGTTATGGTTTCCCAATTACACCAACACTGGAGATAGTATTTGATAAGACCAAAACTGTCTGTTAGTTTTGTTATACCAAACTCGGATTTGTTGCTGTAAACTCATCCTACTTGCTAACTCATTTGCGATAACACATTCTGAGTGTGTGTACGAGGAGAGCAAGGCAGAAACAGCCTCTGCAAGTTAGTGTTCCTGTGGCATTTCAGGTTTTTTTAGCAGGAAATTCACAACAGGCCTGAAAAAATAACTAGGTTAATTTCATCAAAAAAGGTTAATTTCATCACTGCCTGAGTAAGCAGTACATTTGTAAGAAACATATGTGGCTCAGCACCAGATTTACTTTTAACGCTGACATTTGTTTTTTCAGGATGGTCAGTGGGACACTGTATGCATCCCTGAGAATGAGGTCCACAGCTACACAGTTAAAGGTAGACACACCCCACTGAACTCTCTGTATGATAATAGCTTCAGAAACACTTCGGCCTTCAAGTCAGTGGCTTGTACACATAAATGTGAAAGCCTTTAGCTTTGAAATGGAAAGGATTTCTGGCATTAATTTGATTTGATGCAAAATTTAAAATTGATAGAAAATCTAAATTGGTGTGGGTGCTGGCCAACTCTTATAGATTTCATCAAAGAAGCACCCTTTTACTTAATGATGGGTTGTCTCTTTGTGGCCTTCTTGGTTGTGCCCGTGATATTTTTAGAGGAGGTCAATAGGAAGGTACTGAAGCTGTTATTTACGGATCTGCTGAGTCTGAGTAGCATAGAGGGCTCTGAGCTCGTCATCCACTTCAGCGCTTCCCTCGACATTCTGCACGCCGTGGCCACTGTGTACGGCACTGCAAAGAATGCGGTACGTTCTACAAATTTTTGCTTCATTTTTAACGTAGGCATGTATGTTTCTACTTCCATTACAAGTAATCACAAGTCAGCATTCCATGCATCCCGTTATGTCTGTCTTTATCTCAGAAGTAATACGGTGCCCTAGTTTTACTTTCAAAGGTTGTATATTAATTTAAAAGTGCCTGGCACCATGTCTTTGATATTGTGTTGTGTGTGAAAGCTTATAAGTGCTGTCATTCTTGGGTTTCATCAGAAATTTGTGAGAAAGACCAGCAGCTCTGTGGTTAAGACCACCGTGCAGATCAATCTTGATGACCGAAACTCTCAGGTAGTCCCTTGCTTTTTTCATTCAGAAAGTGGCATGAAGAAGGTTATCTTAAATGTGGTCTTGTAACAAGCTGTGTAAAATGTAAATAGGCTGTCATTCCCGAGACTCAGCTATCGTCAGCACCCAGCATGAACTGGGAGCAACCCCGTGTGTTGGAGAACCACCCTACACAGAATGATGCACATCCAGAGTCCCAAGAGGAGAGGGCAGGCAAAGCCCCTCTGCTTCAGACACCGCTGCCTTTCTTACAGGTTTCCTCCTGAATTGTACACTGTTACAGGGAGTTCTCAGGACTACTGTACCTGTGATAGGTGACCAGGGAGTCTGATGTCTCTTGTATGCAGTCTGTCACGCCAGCCAAACGGAAGATGTCCAAGTCCAGCACCTTTGTCTCCAGTAGTTGCAGTCGCAAAGTGAGCGTGAGCCCCTTGAGTAGCGTGCTGGTGACAGGTGAGTCCCCCTTCCCTGTCTTTTTGCTGCCTATACCAGCTTGGAATCTATTTTACCTCAAGGTGCTAACTGGCTTGCCTCTTCTGTTTGGCAATAATATGAAATGGCCAAATTATCTCATGCTGTTAATCCCAATAATGCTGTCTACGATTTTTCTTTTGACAAGTAGTTTAATTTTTCTTGTTCATTTAGCAACGTCACTCTCGAGGGGTAAGGTTAAACCAGCACTCCAGATTGTCAGCTCCTCCGAGAGGAAGAATGATACCATCAGAGATCTGAGGATGAGCAAAACCTCTCACAGCGTGGCTGCTGTGACCACACAGTGCCAGAGCAAAAGGGAACAGGCAAGATCTCGCGCTTGCCAACACACATGCACTGCGGGAAGCAGTGGTAACTGTGCTTTCAATGTAAGGCTAGTATCTCTGTGCCTAATAAGCCAATAAAGTAAGGCAATAAGTGTTTCTTCTTTTAGGATAGTGCAGCCCTTCCCACATTACAGAACATGGGCGTCAGGCTGGAGTCCTGGCCTGTGGCTGTAGCTAACAAATTCTGTAGGGTATGTAAGACTGCTGGTGGGGCCCTGTGTGGTTATAATTCTGTATAATTCTATAATTTTCTATCTACTAGTCATTCTGTGCATTTGTTTTTATTTGTATATGGTTGCATATTTTTTTGAGTGGTGTATTTAGCTCTCTGTGTATCTGTAGTTTTTCCTGTCAGTCTGTTTGTTTCTATCTGACTTGGATTTTTGTTTTTCTCTGTGTCTGTCTGGCTGCATTCTCCTTCTTTCTCTTTCTCTCTCTCTCTCTCTCCCTCTTCATCTTCTGGATTCTTCATAGAACATTCGAGTTGACAAAGTGGTGCAAGCCAACCAAGCAGCCATAGGTACAAACTTTATCTAAATCAATAAACTCTCTTATTGATAGACGGCATCCCTAATTTTAGTTTGGCCTTTGATTTAAGTTATCTTTGTGTTAGAATGCAGTCTGTAGTCAATAATGAGCAGTTATTTTACATTATTCTCTTTACTTATTTGTAGGAGAAACAAAGAAAAATCTAGTGCCTGTTTCCCAGTGTTCCAAAACACCAGAGCAATCTTTGTAAGTCTAGCTTTTATTGTTTTTAAATGGATTTTCCTCCTCAAGGTGGTGTTTGCGGGTAGTTTCTTTTGGATGCATTTAGAACTGTTCTCTATGGGTGGTGTGTCACACTAGCTGGTCTGAGTCATGTTTATCCTCAGGCTGCACATCCAGACAAACATGAAAACCAGCTGGAGCAAACTTTCTGTGACTGACGTCCTGCTTCCTGCTCCGAGGGATCACTCTCGTGGATTGACTAAGCAGGGTGAAAATCCTGTCCCTGTAACCCAACCACACCTAACTGGTACTGCCTTGGCTCTTCCTCAGGCTCTGTAACAGTTTACTTAGATTCTTGTTTCCCAATCCGGTTCTCAGGAACCCAGAGTCGGGCCATGTTTTTGCTCCCTCTGAGCTCCCTGCCAGACACTCCACATTTTTGCATTTTCCCAGTTGTTGCAAAAACATATACCCAGAGGACCGGATTAGGAAACACTGACTTAGAGGGTTCAGTTCAAATATCCAGGATATCTCTCTTATGAAACACCAGGTAGGCAGCCTTCCCATACTGTGGAGATGCAGCAGAGTGTGGGAGAAATCAGCCACCAGCAGTTCCACGCCCAGCTTGCAAAGCAGCTGGAGGAGCTGCGTCAAGCGAGGGAACAGGAGAGCCCTGCCAGCAGGAGAAGGCAGGAGAAGACAGGAGGCCGAGCTGCACAGCAAGGCCCAAACCCAGAAGCACAAGAGACACCCCAGAAACCCCCCAAGCATGAAAGCACTGGCCCCAGCAGCAGGCCAGAGGACACCAGGGCAGAAAGTAGCAAACGGAAGGTGACTTACTACAGCTCTGGTTTGTGTGTTTTATGAGGAGCCACCAGCTTGTTCTCTTGTTTGGTGTAAGGAGAAAAAGAAACGGGTTAGTAATATAAGCTTATAGCTGTGACCATATAGACTGCAGCATTCATGAATACATTTAGGTATCTGATTCACAGCTGAAATATTAATGATGTAATAGGAAGCTAATTGTCTTCTTAGGTGAGTGTCAGTATCTTCCGTTGGTCAGTATATGTAATAATGTAATATGCTATTTGTCTCACTTGCTTTGGGAAAAAAATCTGCTAAATAAATAAATGTAAATGAAAAGTCAGCCACCTGCTACTACCAGCAGTGTGTCTGTCCCATTATGTCACAGAAAGGAGGGACAGCAGATCTCACAAGCCGCATGATGTTGTGAATCTCCAACCAGTATAAAAGCATCATGGCTGCCTCTGCCCCCCGTGCCTGAGCCATGCATTTAATGTGTTTGCCATTCATGATGTAAAACATAAAAAACCCAGTTTACTGCTAGTGTACTTACATTTTGACTGATACTATATATAACTTTTAAGTATCAAAAACTTTGTCTCATTTTTTATTTGAAAAATCAAGGGCTGTTCCTGGCTTTCTTTTTGTCAAACAGACCCAAGGCCACTGTATTAAAAAGCACCTGTTCAGTGACACAGACAGCAAGACAGACATCAGCTGGCTCAAGGATTCTGCTAAGAAGCCCAGGTTAAAGGTTGTGCAGTATGGCAGAAAGCACCCCCAAAAATCTGCCCCAGCGGCAGGTACCATCCATTAGTTGTTTTACATACTACTGACCTCAGTCATATTCAATAGCAATATCACTTTTTGGGCAGAAATAATTTCACATTCCTAGTTCTGTTTCCCTGAGTTTCCCTACACTGTAATGGCTGTTCCTTCTGTTTTAGCTGAGTCTACGCATTTACCTCGCGCACCACCAAAGCCGCTGGACTTGTTGTCCCAACCTAAAAAGGTAAAGCTGGATAATCTTATTTTGGCTAATATATTTCTTTTTCTGTAAGTTAATTAATGTGTTTAAGGTCACTGAATTATTTCAGCTGTTTTACCACACAGGGGCAGTGTTGCAACTTTCCAAGCATTTTTTAATGTATATGTATTGTCAATCTCAGCAGTTTTATTTGGATTCTCGGTACAGCACTGGATCTGCATGGGTCTTATTCACAGGCAAGACTGAAAACGAACAAATGGGAAAAAGAAAACATGGCTCGCCCAGCAGAGAGCAAACTGTCAGGACGACCCCAGAGAGCCAAGGCCATGTTCAAGAGCTACAGAGAGCCATCTGACTTTAGCAGCAGCAGCCAATCAGAGGAAGAGGCAGCCCAACACCATCAGCGGCAGGTCCTCCCCGTCACCGTCTGATTGGCCTCTGCTGATCATACATACTCTTCTTGAGTCATATTAATTTACAGCACTTACTCATTTGCTCAATCAAAATAAAGTGTGTCCTTACAGACACCACCGGTTGTGTTAAAATCATTCAAGCAGTGTTCCTCTGATATATACTCCTGCTCAGATATTTGCTTCTGTGGTTGTAGCCCAACATAAAGACGTTCTGCAGAAAGGCAGAGAGAGCTGTGAAGACCACGCAGAAGTCAAAGGCAAAGAATTTGTCTCCTCCTCCTGTGAAAAATGGAACCTGCAAGCAGAAAGAGTCCTGGGCAGCTCGATTTCCTATTATGACTTCTGCCCTTTCCCCCATCGAGAGGATGAGATGTAAGGCACACTCTTAGCAGACTATTTCAGTGACAGCCTGGGTTTTGAGCAAATAGCCTAAAAAAGCAACATAAAATAATACAGTGGATTACTTGACAGAATAATGTATTTATTTAAAATAATAGTAAGTCAATAAGGTTAGGGCTGCAACTAAGGATTATTTTGATAATTGATTAATCTGTCGATTATTTTTTCGATTAGTTGATGAATCGGACAAAAAAAGAATTTTTTAATTTCCACCCGTTTATTCAGAAATAGAACATTATCTAAATTGACAGAACAAAAAAGTGCGCAACGAAAAATAGTAATCAAAAAACCCGGTAACAGAATTTGTCTCAACATTAACACTTGTTTTCTATATTTGCAGTAATACACAAACGTGATCTTGCATGGCACTACCACATATACTCACAGACGCAGTTACTTTCATCCCTGTCTAAATGCAGTTCATCCTACCTCACTCACATGGTCAAAGATGGGACTACTTGGGCAGGCAAGTGTGCACCCTTGGCTACCTAACATGGCATTTCGCCGTTGAAATAAGAACAGGGCAAACAGAGAATGGGTTGGGGAATCGGTTTCGTTTCAGCAGACGACGTATGCGTATGTGCGACCGTTTGAGTGTGTGTGTGTGCGTACGAGCGAGCGTGACCGCGCAAGCCGCTCCTGACGGGCTACTCCGTCACAATGCTGTGTCTTCACTCTGACCTTATGTCAAAGTAAAGTTTATTTATGCGGCACATTTAAACAGCTTAAACTGACTACTAAAACAACATTAAACTGAAATAAGAGTAAAACACACACTCACACACCATTTTAACATTTTTGTAATGTGAATTGCTGCCACACTTTTGACGACTTCAGTCGAACCGTTTTCTCCGCCTCTGTCATGTTTCTTAATTTGATTTGGAAAATACGGTCTCCGCTCTTCCTCCACCATGCCTTTGGTCGCGCTCCGTTCAGCTCCATCTGCAGGTGAAGTTAACTTTTCCGTGACAGCGAGTTGTGCACTAATAACATGACACAACGAATCGATATTTAAATTGGTTGATTCGTTGTTGCAGCCTTAAATAAGGTTTTAGCTCACCTACCGATGTATCCTATGAAATGCTAAATTTACAGAAAGTAAAGCATTTCAGTTGCCATACATAAGCAGTATATGTGTATCTGTGTGGGATCTAATTAGTTTGAAGGAAAGACACATTGGTAATAATTATGGTATCGAGACAATCAAGATCCACCAATCACAAGCTAGAAAATGAATTTGTATATTTTACTTGGTGCAGGGTATTCATTGTATGTACAGGTTTTTTTTTTATTTTTATGGGAAATATTTTTGAGCGTTCCCAGGCCCAAAATTAACCTACCAAAAGACACATAAAACCTAAAATTTATAGGTATATAGATAAATAGATGAATGCACATGCTTATATATAGTAGTTATAATGTATATATAGTGTAGTGTCTTGCTAAAGTGTGCACAGTATCAAAATTAATTACAGATGCCATGGCCTGCGGCTGAGTGTAGTTCCCAGGGATGGAGCTTGGTGGTGCCACTCTCCCTGGTTGGGGTGGATGTTGCCTCTATAAGTGCTCAATGCAAAACAAATGCTGAACACTATTTTGCTTTTTCTTTCCGTTGGCGAAAACAGGTACTGATGTTGGTCTTTCAGGAAAGCGAAGTGGCGTACAGCAGGGGAAACCTGCACAGCATGTCCTTATTTGGTTTTGCCACCAGAAAAATAACATTTTCTTTTCTGTACTCTCTCTCCAGAAAACATTAAGTAGCCAAAAACAGTAACAGGGACTTCTTAATTTAATCACCTCCTTAACAGTGCCTTGAAGAAGTATTCAGCTCCTCACCTTTGTTTCACGTAACTGATTGTTACAGCTTGGGATTTTGATTTGATTTTTTTCACAGTACTGCCCAAAACAAAATAGAATCCATTAAAACATCCAGCATTTGAAATGTTAACAATATGTAAGCACTCGGTTTGCCCGTCTATTCCAGTTGTTACAGCTAGCAGTCTGTTTGGTAAGTCCGTATTAACTTTTTACAAAGTAAGCAAGATTTGCACATTTGTCCTTGAAAAATTGTACAGGTTTTGTCAGATTATTTGGGAAATGTCAGTGGGCAGTAATTTCAATATCTTGCCACAGTTGTTCAATGGTGTTGAGGTTAGAATTGTGAAAGACCACTCTAGGACATTATTTAATCATCTTTATACTACAGCATTGTTGTTCAGGCAGCATGCTTTGTATCATTGTCCTGTTGAATGACAAGCCTCCTCTGTGTAAGGTTCCTGGAAGAGGGGAGTAGGTGTCCCTCAAGGATTTATCTGTATTTATCTTCGGGTCAATCCTGACCAGATTACTGGTCCCTGCTACTGAAAAGCATTGCCACAGCATGATGCTACCAACAACATATTTTACTGTGGGGGTGGTGTTGCCTGAATGATGTGCAGTGTTAGATGTACACCACGCATACTGCTCAGTGTTTAAGCCAAAAAGTTCCAGTCTCTTCTTCCTTGCTACTTTTCTATAAAGTCCATTTTCATGCAATGTCTTGGAGAATTTGGAGCTTTGAACATCATCTTCGGTCATCACTGACTTCTGCAGGTGTCAGAGTAGTCTCTCTGAAAAGTGTGTTTTCTAGTTTAGTGGGGCTGTCTGACCTTGGCAGACTAGCAACAGTTTCACGGTTGATTGATGCCCTATAGGGATGGTCCAGGATTTTTACAGGTGATTCATTTTTTCCTATACGTCTGTACACTAAGCTTCTTTAATACCAGTTATTTTCTCATACACATTGTTAGTGCTGCCTTATTTAATTAGTCATTCATTCATTGAGACAGGCAGTCATATGTATGGTAGCCTGCAGGTTTGATTTAGTTCCTTATGGCCAAAATGAGATGCAGTGAGTTTTTGGCAACACGTAATCGTATTACTAATAGAACAGTTTTTCTATAAGTCTATACGTCATACCAAATAAGGTCTATTTTTATTGCAAATTCAACCAAGTGTGGTGTTTGAATTACGTGTAGCCTAACCAAAATACTGAAGTCAAATTCACATTACTGATTCATTAAACAAAAAGTCATCAGCTCAAATAGGACTGGGGCATTATTGTGCAATTAAACGGGGTATTTTAAGCATGTAGGCTAACCAATGAAAACTGCAGTAACATTGTTTTTAATAAGGCTTTAGAGTTGTATTTTCATGTTTTGATACAATGACCTAACTGAAGTGTTTGCCTCCTGGTAGATGGTATTGTGGCTGTAACTGGGCCAAAAGACGTCTGAATCCCATATCTTCTACAATCAGTAATCATGTCCAGACCAAAGAACTCTGTTTTGGTTGTGATAGCTTTTGCTTTTTTACCTTCCATTCTGAAAGCCTTGACTGTTTTCATTGCTGTCTTTACGAGTGGTTATGCAAGATCCAATTTGCTAGTCCCAACAGCCTTACCACTGGCAAATGTGTCTGTATTTTCTTTCTGGTGACTAGTTCTCATATGTTGGATGAGCTGTGTGGTGTTGAATTTTTTCATTATTTCAGATGGGTTGAAATGTTTTCAGTTTTTTCCATTTAATTTTGCAGAATTTATGCTGTTTTATAGATTACCCAGATTTTTTTTTACTTTAATATTATATAATTCTAATTTTGCAATCTGGGACAATAAATATTAAAAATAGCTTTGTTGGCTGAATACTTTTTCAAGACACTATAAATTTCAACCTTAATTTAACATTGTTCAGTAGATTACCTTAATGCCACCTTTTGAAGGTTGTGGTTGAGAACTTTAGTAATGCACTGATTGCTGTAAGATAAAAAACCAAGATCTTCTTGTGCCCAGAAGTGACTAACAGCTGTTTGTGTTGCAGCTGCAGATAAGCCGGTGTTGTTACCAAGGTCTCCTCTCAGTCCCCTCCACGCCTTGTCCATGTCCCCTGTTGGCATTTCACCCCTGGAGACACCTTGCCCTCCAAAGGGGACTCAGATACGTTCTTTTAACACAAGCAGCAGAAACAATATTGGCACAGAGGTCCCGAGCCTCCCCCAGCTCTCTTCTGTGGGTAGAAAGTCAAGGAGCTCCTTGCCGGCATCAGGCTGCCCCTCACAGGTGACTCTATCTCTGTTCTTAACTATTCAGTGACTGGACAGCAGTGTCGTAAAACTGCTGACCTATGTCTTTTTCTCTAACACCCTACCCCCACCCATAGACCCAGCCAAGCCCCTTCAACTTAGTCGTCAACTCCATTGAGCCCCTGCTGTCCTCGACAGCCATGGAGATGTCTGGGCCAAGATCCTGGTTGAATTGCAAAGCCCCAGAGGGGCAGCTGCAGGAGTCTGGGAGCAGTCCTATCCTGTCTGCCTCTTCCCTGAAGGACTCGCTGGTCTTCATGGCAACTCAGAGTCAGGGTGCACTTGAGCTTGCCAGCAACCCTGTCGTGCCTACTGCTGAACAGAAGGTCTGTGGTGCTGTGAAAATTCAGCAATATGATTTATTAGGTTAA
Source organism: Petrocephalus schoutedeni (assembly GCA_026780765.1). Classification (NCBI taxonomy): domain Eukaryota; kingdom Metazoa; phylum Chordata; class Actinopteri; order Osteoglossiformes; family Mormyridae; genus Petrocephalus; species Petrocephalus schoutedeni. The sequence goes on from JAODKL010000107.1 coordinate 27,242,474, forward strand.
CATATTTGCCTCATCCTAAGAATGTCCTAATAGTTGCTAATTCATTCACTGTCCTTAGGTGAAAATATAATAGATCTTCAATTTTAATTTTTCATCTAAGTTAATTGTGATTAGATTCATATACACTAAAATGTAGTAACTCGTCATCAGGGAGTGATTTATAAGTGTATAAGTATAATAAAATTATACTACAACTTCTGAAATTTCTGAAAATGTTGTTTTGAAACTCTAAACAAGTATAGTTAGAAATAAGAAATGTGGGGCTGTACAATGGCCAACTCCCAGGCCAGACTTAAACCCCATTGATATAATATCTCTGTTGTAACATTTCTGTAAGTCATAGTGGATCAGAATTCTTTTTAGAAATAATTTAGAGACTGGTCAAATGAGGTTTTCCACTTTTAGGACTTGTTCAGGACTGTTGAAAGTCAATTTAAGTCATATAATTCTTCAAAAAAAAAAAAATTGAAATTTCTCTTTCATTAAGCCATAATTTAAAAAAAAACTTCCTTTCTTGAAAGAGTCACCTTGTTACTAGTTTTACAAACCCATTCTTAGGTTTACATCCAGAGTTTGAAATATGGCTAAGCTTGTACTCTGTGTGTTTTGATGCTTGTTGACATTCAGCTTAGTTAGACATTCATGTGCGAAGTCGTAGAGGAGTGCTAATAAGTTGACATGTTTTGATACAGAAGACTCCCGCTCCATCCTCTGGGCGATCCAAGCCTGTTCAAATTAAAGAGCACCAGTCGGGTAAAGAGAACCTATTTTTGTAATGTAATTTGATTGCTGAGCCAGCAGCATTTTATGGTATTTTACATGTATATAGCCTGATATTTTACTTTAGAAAATGTTACCAATATATCACTTTAAATACTTTTTTAAACTACTGTAAGGGAACAAGAGGGGAGTTTTGGTTGGACTTAAACTTGCAGACAGGTGTTCTTAAGCACCCTGCTACCCTGCTGTATTAAATAACTTTAAAGCATTACATTTTTCAAGGGGTGTTGTATTAGCCTTTGGGGAGCTGTAGTGACAGAAGCCCCCCTTCACTCTTTCTGCTGTGCAGGGCCCAGTCTCACTCTGAAGCGCCGGGCCTCCCCTCCTGTGTCCAGCAGCCCTGAAGAGCGGCAGCAGAAAAAGCGTGACAGGCTGAGGGGCCGTGCTGACAAGATGACGCCTAGGAAGCTGTTTGAACCCCAAAGGGGCCACTTGGGTGAGGCGATGTTTAAGCAGGACGTCCCTACTGACTGCCAGTGTCAGGACTCTGACACCAAATGCAAATCCTGTTAAACGAAAAATGAAAGAACATGAGGGAAGAAGTACTGTTTTTACAATGAAATTACAATTCACTCCACAGAATGCAGTTACAGTTGCCACCCATCTTATATACAGTATTACAGCATCATCCTGTATTGAAATGTTATCAGTGGGTACTGGGGTAGATGAGGGGAGGGAGTCCCTTATTTCTTCAGATTGAAAATGGCAACTCTAGTTAAAGTGCATTTGATATTTCATCTCCATGCCAGTTTATTACTTCTCTCCCCTCTAAGAAGTAGCGTCATGTTTGGCAAGTGTCATTCTGTCCAAGCCTTACACCTCTTGCACCCGAGATCATGTCATCTCCATGGCTCCATGTATGTGGAATTTGTGTTTCTCCCCCATGTCATTGTGGGGTCTCCTCTGGGGCCTCCAGTTTCCCCCCACAGTTCAAAAATATGCCAAGGTAAATTGGAATTACCAAATTGCCCATAGGTGTGCATATGTGTGTGAATGGTGTGTGAGTGCACCCTGCATTGGGTTGGCACCCCATCCTGGGTTGTTCCCTGCTTTGCACCCATAGGCTGTGGCACTGGAGCTACTGCAACACTGAATAGGAAAACAGTTACAGAGAAAAGGTGGATGGATGGGCATTCTGTCCAAAATTATGCGTTCACATCACAGTTAATGAGGCACAATTATGCAGCCTTGCATGCTTTTAAGAGTAGATGAAGTCTAGCCCTGAAAATATATTTTGTTGTGCTGTTGACTGCTGGGATGAAAGTTAAACTGCTCTGTGGGTTCTTCACAGTGACCTTTTCTGTGCAGTTTCCATGCACACAAGCTTATTAGTCAGACTTCCTGTCCCTTATGTTAAAATAGGTTTTAAAATCCACTGGGTCTCTATTTTCTCTTTCACCCCAACAGCCTCGACTTCTAGCAAAATGGGACCAACATATCCTAAGGTTCTGGAGAACAGCTTGAAGGAAGAAAATGAGGAGAATAAGGGAAATGGTTTTGGAAAGGCCAGAGGAGCTCCTGAGCCAACCCAAAAAAGCTTCCATGGTGTACAGAGGGATTGTACAACTGACACAGACAGAGGTATCATCTCTTCTATATAATCTGATCCTCCCCTTCCATCTCTTGTTCATCTTTCCAGTCTTCAGTACCAAGTACCAGAAGCTCTAACTTATATAGGACTCACTGACAGTAAGACTATCAGCCATTTACCTTTCTTTTCAGAGGACCCAAACACTACCTTAAGCCAGGGTTTCTCAGCCTTTCCAACCACAAGGCCTTTCTACTCATCATTTATCATGTCGGCAGCCTGGGTGGTCCCCCTCATTAAATTTCACCAGTTCCTTCTCAGTGTACTTCATGAATTTTCACCTGGGAGCGATCGAGTTTATGTCCATGAGATGCCCTTCTATGGAGCAAACCATGTTTCTCTGCAGCAGTTTCATGGCCCACCCCTGAGTTCAGAAACCCAGCCCTAAGAAACCAATCACATGCTTTCTTAACTTAATGAAGAATTCCTATAAGCTGTGTCCATGTGCACCAGACAAAGCCATGAGTATTTATGCAGGCAGTGGAAGTGGCAGCTGTGAATGAGTCCTAAATCAGTGTAGTTTGCTTGCTGCCATGATCATGTCTGCGTGGGTGTGCTTTCCAATGGTGTTATGAAACCAGATGCCTGTAGAGAAGCATCACCATACTAGACGCAGGAAGCTTGCCCTTATGAGGGACAGGCAAAAAACAGCCAGATCTTTTTTCTTCGTAATTTCCATCATGTCTTTTTAATGAGCAGAAATGTTACAGACAAATAAGGACCTGGAACATCACAAAAACATAATAGGTGACATACCATCACCGGCACCATTAAATGACCTTAGTCTGTGATCTGGAATCCTTATTTTATGTAATTGTCTTGTTGTCTTTCCAGCACAATTAAGCAGCCACCGGCATTACATCTGAAGGCCGCAGGCAATGTACCTTTAAGACTCAAAGTCAGTAGTCACTTACACTATTCAGAAGATATTTAAGCATATGTACAGATATTGTGTTTATATTGTAGTTCAAATCCCACTGTAAGAAACCTGCCAGATGCATATATTCCTGACAGACACCAAGTAGCAACAAGGATAGAGCGAACAATCACTGTATCTATGGTGTCACATCACTGTGGGTTACTCAGTGGGTGGGTGGCATGGTGGTGTAGTGGTTAGCACTGTTGCCTCACTCCACTGGAACTTGTGTTCAAGTCTCTATCCTGGCTCTATATGTGGAATCTGAATGTTTTCATCATGGGGTTCTCTGGTTCTCCCCACAATCTGAGAAGATGTTCAGATGAGCTTCCAAATTGTATGTGTTTTTTAAATGGATCATATTCTTAGCCCGGGTACTATTGAACCAGTATCAGAATGTATTCACTTATGGAGACTTCTGAGCACTTATGTAAGTAGCTCTGGCTATGGGGAGTCTGCCAGATGCTGTAAATATAAATGTTAGAACTAGAGAGCAATAAAACATAAAGTGAATAATATAACCCTGCAAGTTTTAACATTTTGAATGTGAAATCAGAAATCCTCTTCAGAGATACAGTGAAGAAGGGAGGTCTATAGTGTGGGGAGACGCTCCGTGCCTTCTGACAGGTAACATGGAGATGCACTGCATCTTTTCATCATGCATAGTGTCCAGCTGCTGGGAGGACAATGTGGACACTGATGGTCTGAGCCTCCAAGCCCTTGAGGACACCCAGGACCTTGGATCTGCTTGTCACCAGCTTAACTCTGATTTACAGAGAAAATTAAAGGTATTCTGAACCACTTTCACCCTTACTTCTAACCCTACCTGTTCACAACAAGTTCATTTCCACACATCAGTTCATATTTCATATTGGACTCATACACTGGAGTCAAGTTACAGTTCATAATTGAGCTTCTGTGTCCTTGTAGAATCAATCTAGGAGAATGAGCCTCTTTTCCAAACAGTCACTGAATGTGATGCAACAGCACATTTCTGCCGCCTATGTCCAGGTGCACCAGTACAGGTGAGCTGCCACCATTTTCCACAATTGCACACCACTCAGACACAGAGATCACAAAGTGCTTCTCTTTCTGCAGGATTCACAGTCTAGAGAACATCAAAGGGCATATCTTACAGGAGATAAGGAAGATGGAACAGGAAGAGTCCACTCTAAAAAACTTAGAAAAGGAACTGACTGTATGCTACTGACCTCTCTGACTATAAATTGAACAGTAAATAATTACATTTACGTGATGTAGTGAGCAAAGGGTTTAAAGAAACCATACACTGAAATATGCCTAAACAAAGTGTACCCAAAGTACTTATGTACACATATTTTAGATATAAATCCTATGGCCTTTTGTGAAAAAACTAGATACTGTTGTCACAAGATTAAACTTAGCCCATCACTCTCGCTAGGTTTATTGGGGTAAGCAGTACCAGGCTTTTCGCTCCATCCAGGAGAAAGATGCACACAGGTATGAGTCTGTCTCATAGACAGGTAGGAAAATCAGTACATCTCTTGACCGATTTCACAGCTTGTCTACTATGTGTGTTTCTCACCACCATAGCAGCATTAGTGAAAGACTATTATCCACCACAAATATCTAACACTGCCTCCTGGTGAGAGGGCATATCCACCAATTTTTTTCTCATACTTCCCATGCACGAGTTTTTACCTCTGTGTCTACCTTCACTGCATAAGTGTGGTCCGGCCACTAGCTTCTTACTAGCAAACACCATCCCAGGCCGAGCCCCTGTAGCCCTGTTCATCTTCAGATTATCTTCTGTCGAATTAGCAGTGTCATTTGCAGTGTCCAGGTTCCTTTGGTATTTTGGTTAATGAAGCCACTACCATAAACATGGCTGCTTTCATGGTTAACAGGGTGGTTTATTATACAACAGAACAGCAAGGTGCTGCTTTTAAATGAAGAGGATATTAAGTAATAAATAATCTTATCGGCTGGATACCTTAGTGAGTCTTGGTTGAGAAAACTTTTTTTTAAAGTAATTACTTGTATCTTAGTTCCAGGTCAAGCTGTCACACAATTATTGGGACAAAAATCTGTTTCTGTGGAAACACGCACGTACACTACTTTTATTGGACCTCGCCTAGATGATGTGTTGACCCTGTGCTTAGAGTTCAGAATGACACGCTTTTTGCGTCATTGTCCTTTTTCTGGCTTTCCTCTGGTTGGGTGTCCTCATTTCCATTGCTGCTCTGATACACAGTACAGTTTCCTCTCTCATCTGGTTTTTGGTTTCTTGTCTGCCAGGGTACAGCACCTAAGGAGTATCTTCCAGGCTAATGAGTGTCAGAGTTTACAGAATGACCACCAGACCTTTCATTCTGAGGCGAGTCTGATCCCTTATTTATATATTACATTATAATGCAGTCCAGCCCACGTGAACATATACAGTTTTGAAGGTCTTATAGATACAGAACCGTGCACCTTTTGTCAGACTGACTTGTACCTTCATGTAACCAGAGGTTGCTAGCAGCTAGTGTAAAAATATTGGTCGGTAATTGCCTTCACTAAGTGAATCCACAGTATCAGTTGAAAAGTACAGAGTGGAAGAGGGCCTTTTATTGAAAATTGCTCTGTTGTATTAATGCTTTTTTATTTGCTGCTAAAGTATGTGTAGCTTTTTGTTACCAGTCATTATTCGTCCTTGACAAGGTCACGTTAGTCTGCCAGGCCTACCAAGCAACCATGGTAACAATGGAGTAGCCAAGTGGAGCAAGTGAAAAAAGTGTAACAGTTAAACATTAGATGGTGGATTGTGATGAGGGGTACACGTGCTTCTTTCTGTAGCTTTTTCTCCATTTTCTCCAAGCAGGACAACTGTGTGGCAGAACCACACAAATCTAACTTGGCGAACTGAAATCAGTGTCTTGTGTGTTTGATGTGGTATGCCTACACCTGTTGTCTCTTTTCAGGTTCCATGGGGCTTTATTATGCACAGGTGCTGCCTTCTCAGCACACCACCTGTCATCCTCTCCAAACCCAGTGGCTCTTACTGGTTGACCTGATGTTACTGTAGTGTTTGTGGTATCACTGTATTACTTCTTTCAGTTCTCACTACAGGAGAATCCAAGCAGCAAGGCATCATATCTGCATGCCCGCCAGCAGTCAGAAATCAAACATCCAGAGCAATGGTCTCTCACTTATGTTTTTCAGATATGCTTGATGAAGAAAGACATGAAGTCCATACAGGATAAGCTCTTCAGGGACATGGTGAGCAGAAATGGGAATATCAGAGCATTTCGGATTTGCTAGTGATGCTTTTTAAGGATATGTTTTGTTTGCAAAACTGCCAGGAAAGACAAAATACTCATTGTCAGTTTTGATTAAAGGCTTTATTGACAGGCTGTTCATGCACATTTCTTAGTCGGTGAGTATTTTCGTGTCCATATCTTTGAGATTTATCTTGTATTTATCTCATTTACACCCTCCAGCACAAAGAGAATCTTTTGAGTGTTCACAGAGCACTTCAGGCCTGGCTTCTGCATGGAAGGGTGTGACTCCAAGAGGACCCATTTTTTTAGTGATTTAAAATTTTTCACGTTATCTCTCCTGTATAAATGTGGAAATACATTAACTTTAATTTCTCAGTATTGTTATTTGATTCGACTGAGAACATTCACTAAAATGAACATTTGAAGAAATATTACTTGATGATTTGAAATCTTTTAAGCGATTGAAAGAAGCTACAGTTAATTGAGATCTCTTGCTATTTGTCTGCTATTTATCTTCAGTGTTGGTTTTAGAAATAATCGAGTGCATTTAGGGTGGTTGCTTTTAATGTTGATGAAGTTGTATGGAATAAATTATTATCTGTGGTATTTCATTAGTCTGAGTTTCTTGGAGAGGGCAGTTTGCACACACCCCTTGGATTTTTGTTCATGTCCTCAGCTGCACATGCAGAGGCACGGAGACTGTGTGTGACACAGGGACAGCAGGTGTCCAAACCTGGCATTTCCCCATCCTGCTAACATTTATCTACATTATAATGTTATGCGTTTTTTTTTTTATTTATAACGTACACAAATTAGATTATTCTCACAAATCACTTAAAATATTTGATTTCTGTGATCAGATTTCACAAAAGGTTAACCACATTTAGAAAGTTCCATACAAATGAAATTCAGTTCTGCATACTGTATGTATCTGTCATTAGCTATCCATCCCTCCATCTTTCAGTAGCTTATCCAGTACAGCTTTTTTTTGGAGGGGGGCTATTGCCCATTCCAGGCAGCATACAGCTCAAGGGAGGGAAAGAGCCTAGCTGGAATATTACTCCCTACCAATTCCTGAGGAATATCTCTGAGAGTTGTTGCATTGATGTGGATGGATTTTTTCCCATCCAGAAAATCTACTACTTTTGTAATTGTTACCATTTATCAGTCTTGTAGTGCTAAAGCCTAACACCTGCCCTGCAACAACTAAAATACATCCCAGAATCTCCCCAAAGAAACACCACACAGGACGAAGAGAAAAGCATCTTGTTTTTATCGACTTCTAAAAAATTCTTATTTTGCACACAAATATACAAAGGAATCATTATGACAATAATGACAATTCTCTCAAGATCAATATTTTTACAGTATGAAATTTGCTCAGAATTGAGCCCATGCCCCTGCAAGTATTTTTTTTTCAAGGGTAGGAAAGGCTGGTGACATGCACAGTTTGTTCCAAGAATGGATGCACTCTGTCCAAAAGAGTCCTCATTTATGCCTTCTCTCTCTTTCTGCCCACTTTAAACCTGGTCAGGTTTCACGGTGGGCCACGGTGCATCTCTTCCAGGCAGCATCAACCATAAAACCATCTGCCAGAGTATCATGACCACCCAAGGAATGGGCCAAGGCACTGGAAGAATCCTCTCCAGGCGCTCCCCGCTGAGACGGGGCTTAGCAGTTCTTCATAGAAGAAACATCTCTTATGGTCTGTGAAACCTGGAGGGAAGAAGATAGGGACAGCATTGTTACAAAACTACGCTTCTAGCCACAAGGGGTTTGCTTGGGGCAGCTGATTGAGGCACAGGCTATTTTTAGGGAAGTGCAGCGCCCGGTGAAAGCCACTCTGCTAGCAGGGTCACAGTTACAGACAAATGGAGGGTTGCATTTATAGAAAATCTGCCAGCAGCCACATTTATCAAAGATGTCAGGATTTGCTGCTGTGTGCTGATTTTGGTTCTGCTCTGTTGAGTTCTGGCTATTTTAAGCTCTCAGAACATGCAGGTTTTCTAACAATAGCCCTGGAAACACTTTCACTGACCTCGTCAAGTGTTTGCTGGATGCGTGCACTTCCATTTCGTTACTTTTGAACTCGTTCAGCTCCTTCCGTATCGCCGCCTGCAGGACAGAAAGCAATGTCATTGAGTACGTTTTTTTTTTTTAATCGGGAGTCCAGTGGGATGCCTGATTCTGGACAAATTAGGGCTGAATAGGTATTCAGCAAATTACGCAGAACTGCATTCACATACCTTGTCAGCAGCAGACAACCTGGTCCAGGGCTTGTCCGCACGCCTGTCATAGTCCTGAGCTTTAGCCACCTCTACGTAATCACTGAAGCGGATCAGGATCTTTCTGTCCCGCAGTTCATCTACCGTAGGCCGCTGGTTGAGCTGAAACACAGATTTAGAGGAGTGTGATTAGTAAATATCAAACCTCACCTTTTAAGCCAATTTAATACAATATTATTATTGTGCCACAAAGCCATTTATAACCATTCCTCTTAACCTCGCACATTGATAGACGTTAGATATAAAATGCTTATCTGCACAACCTCTATTTTTGCCTAGCATTAATTTTTTTGGTCGTCATATGCCATCCCAGACCCGGATGCTTAGTAAGCTTGTCTCGCATGAAGGCCGAAGCTGATGTGTGTTTCCATTCCATGCATGTGCCCGGGGCTGGGTGTGGCAGTGAGCACCTGCACCGATCAGCATAAAAAGTAGAAGCTTGCGAGGCTTTGTCTGTGCAAAC
>JAODKL010000107.1:27251847-27263230 GCA_026780765.1 Petrocephalus schoutedeni
GGGGCTGGGTGTGGCAGTGAGCACCTGCACCGATCAGCATAAAAAGTAGAAGCTTGCGAGGCTTTGTCTGTGCAAACGTTACTCTGAACAGCACACACTCAGAAAATAGGGTACCATTTTGTACCTTTGCTGTAGGTAATTGTATCTTATATGATACAGAAATTAATCCCCAAAGTGCAAACAACGTTAATGTACCCCCAATGGTACAAAACAGTTCCTCATAGTCCATTTCTGTATCTTGAAAGGTACAGGACCCTTTAAGGTACAGCCCCAGTGACAAGCAAAGGTACAAATTGGTACCCTTTTTTCTGAGGGTGCAGGTGTCAAGTACCCCCTGCAACGCTTTGTATTAGACCGCCAAACTGGTTTCATTTAGATTGGCATTTGTGTGTATTTTTGCAGACATATGACTGGGTTGCTTTTAACTTGATTTACTGTCACGTCCTTAAGTGATTAAAATATACCGTCATGTCATGGGGCATAAATAAGAGGAGAGACATTTAATGGTGTAGCCAAGGCAAACGTACCTTTCTGTTGAGCCGCTGCTTGATCTCCCTCCTTTCTTCCTGTTCTGTCTGATCATTCCGCTCTGAAAGGCAGGAGAGAATCGTGTCCCATGAAAACCAGTGACACACAGCGAGTAAGGTGAAGCTCTCCTCCTGTACACACATCGATGCCTAAAAGATATCTGTGCAGGCATCCTTTATTAACAGGAGGCAGGATATATATATAATTTAGTCACTCTTGTCTCTTCTTCATTATATTGATTTACTGCAGCACGTTTAATTATTTGGCTGTTGTGCATCTTAAGCCAGATATGAAAGGGAAAGGCAGCAGTGAATGATGTAAGTGTGTCTGTCACAAGATACTCAAAGAGGCTTTAATAACTATACAGATTTGCAATTTGCATCCATCAAGTTCTGAAATTTCTGCGTTACACTGCTTATTTGAAGTTCATTACATGTGTATTTTTCTGCTGTTTTTTATTTTTTCTCCAAATGGCCAGACAGCATTCTCCTCTCTCGCCTTAGACAACACGCGAGTAGCGGTCGGGGCTGTCACGACTCCAGAGCTGATGCTGAAGTGTGTAGGACTTCATGTGGGGTCGCTAATGGGTTTTCTTCGTTATCGTTATTATGAATAACTGAATTTTGGAAATCAGTCAAGAAGGACGACTGCATTACCCTATCACTAAATGAAGTGGGTATGAAAGTAAAGGTTAGAATAAAGAAAGCGGACGGTGTGATTTTCCCTTAGTTAAAAAAAAATCAATCTGCAGCGCGGAATCCCCCCACCCACTGCATACGGGATGTTATGGAAGGAATTCCACTGTTTGCATATATGATGATTTTGTTGTTATTCTTATGTTTACATGTCAGAGAAAATGTAGATACCATAAAAATGTATATTATCAGTTTATAGTTAACCAGAGAACACATAAACCCAAAAGCTCATGGTTTCGTCTTAGGAAAAGCGGCTGGGATACATCAGTCAGCAGATTTCGCTTTATAAGCTAAATTATTACACTTTATAGTTCCTCGTAAAAATATAATTACCATTAAATATTTTAAATTATATTCTCCATAATCAGTTATAATACACTGGCATTTTAACAAATCTCATATTAATACTTAAATTAACTTTAAGTAAAAAAAATTGTGGATACATCTAGTTATGCCAGTTACAGTTTAAAAGACTGAAAGAGGTACTCACGTTTTAAAATATTTCTGCTTTCCAACTCTTCGACAGCCGGCCGCTGACTGAGTCTCCTGCGGAAAAACACCAATATCACGTTCTGGACCATTGCGATTCGGTCCCCGAAACAGCGTCCCTTTCAGTCCAGCCTTAGAGCATCAGTCCCATTTGCCGAGAAGCCCTCCGGCAGCGAGTCCTACAGGGAAATCCCAGGCGCTCCCATCTCCGCTCTAAAGACCGACTGCGATACGCTCGGATCGACCTGCACATCGGGATAAAAAAAGTCTCGATCTTCTGCGATCTAACATAGGAATAGCTACTCCTTCTCCTCTTTTACGAGCGTAATGCTCTGCAGCTCATTTGTGCGAAATATAAAATTATAAAACAGGCAACTTGGTGTCCATGCAGAAATGATTGGGATCCCAGGCTAAGGGGTTCCCTCGCACGAAGTGCTCTGGCCGTCGCCGATTGGAGCGGTTCTGCAGTCTGCCTCGCAACCTGTGCACGTTATTACGAGCGGAACCCGAGAGCCCAGCCCCCTCGGTGGCGTAGGCGCGCTCCCGTCGAATCGGCGCTACGTGAGAAATCCCCACGCACAGCCGCTAGTGCCTGCAGCCCCGCCAGCGCCTGCGGAGAGGTGCATCCGCTCGCTGGCCGCGCTCCGCCGTCGTCAGCACATATAAAGCGGGGTCTTTCCTCACACTCTTCTTACTGATCGCTGCATTTTTCGCCATAATACCACCATTTATGTAATATAATCCCATTGATTGATTAACAAGCTACATGTCAGTCACGTCCATCTAGCGGGATACCGGTGATTTTTTTAGAAAAATTAATATCCAAAGGTCCTCTACTAATCACGTCCTACAGGTTTTCTTGTTTTGTGCTGTAAATTTACACACTGCAATTTTTGCAGTGTATTTCTCCACACAATAACAGCGTACAAGGATTTCTGTATGGTGAAGATCTCAGTAAAACCAGGCAAAAGGTGTATTTCTGCAATACTTTCCGCATAAACTGGGAAAATGTCATGCTTAGGGACTAACAAAAAGAAAAAAAAAACAGAATAATGTCGAACTGATCAAAAACCTATTCTTGTCAGCAAGTTTTAATAAAATGCATTGAAATGACAGTCGTCTAATAGTGGATTGTTTTCCGTGATGGGCTCCCTAATGACACAACCCAGAGAGAGAAGCCCAAAACTGCGTGAGATGGTCAGCCAGAGCACCACGAGCAGGAACAGGAGGACAGCAGCAGGCTGTGCACGGTGTCAGCTGCCATGTTACATCAACCAGGCACGTTTGTCTGAAGCCAATAGTCCTTGATGGGGGACAGATCATATGCTGTAGCAGTGCAATAGACAATGACCAAGGCTTACTATACATTCAGGAGATTCGGCCACACAAGTAACATGGCGGTTACATTATCCTAAGCACCATGGGCATTCAACGCAAAAAGATTATGTCTTAAACAAGACATTCCATCTGAATCCTTTATTAAGGCACTGAACATTAAGTCCAGAAATAGTCCATAAATAGACATTATAAATGTTCTGGAACAGTAAATATAAACATCTCATTTGTTGCACCGAATAATTAACAAACTGCACACTGTCATGTTGCATCTGCACTGTAATATTATTTTGGGACTAGTTGGGACATTTTTTAATTCTGAAGGCACATATACACCTATGCATCCAACCAAGGAGACACTTCAACCTTTATAATACCTACAGGCAATCAATATAAGTCAGTACAGTAAATGAAAGGCAGGGTCTTCAGATACAGGAACCCCATCACAAAAGACTGTGGAACTTCTCTGGATAGACGGGTCATTTGGTTTCAGCTATCATGTTGCAAGAAACTGAGCTCCCAAGTCAACACAAGCCAGAGGCACAGAGGGGATGGCACAAAATCGTCTATCCACACTGAAGGCCATGTTTCCGGGCCAAGGCCGACAGAGAGTGGGATCACCGCTCAGTTCTAGCCCAGTGACCCACTCCTCCAGACCAGACCTTCACAAGAGGACCTCAAGCATAGGCCTGAAGGGGGCGTCTGTCCAAACATAGCCATCTGCCCTGAGCTACATTGGGGTTACACGGCAAGATCATAGGCTAAAACTGGACTGGTGCCGCTCTGCCGAATGAGGGCACCCGACAGCGTAAGCCACGGTAAAATGCCCCTCACTTCCCGCGGCCAGTCGCACACGCTGGTGCGTGGGTCGATGTGCTTCCCCATACGTAATGGACTGGCACATGCACTTGTGAAAAAGCAAGCAGAGAGGAGTCATTAATCCAAAGGCCGCGTGAAGCATCGGTGTGTCGGATCGGGAATTCCGAGTCTGCCCACGCCTTTGGAACACGCGGGGAGCACCTGCAGTTACACTCGCCTGAAATACCCCTTTTTTTTCCGGCCGGCTCACATGATTTCCCTCTATGGCTTTTCAGGACCTGCTACAGGCAGCTTCTCACTCAGGGACTCTAGCACTCCATAGATGAGACCTGCGGGCAGCGGGGAGTCACGACTACATAAAAGCAGAGCTGAGGGGTGGGGTTTCAGGGCGATGCATGAATATTTGAACAGATGAAATGGAAAATCTCTCCCATAGTGTTGCTGAAAGCTATACAAGATATTATTGATTCCTGTGTTGCCTAGCGACTACTAGATAGAGTGCTAATAATAAAACACCCACGAAGAGCCTTGAGCACATCAGAAGAGGATTTACATTTATAAAACTGTGATTCAATCAATAACACGATATGTAAGATTTCTTTTTATTGAATTGTTGATGAAACCTGAAAGGGGAGGCTGCGGTCTGCCAAGACCATGCACTGGTTCTGCGATGGCATGCGGCTGCATTGCTGGAGCGGAACAGAGACTGTAGAGTCACACTGGGGTCCCGCCCTATGCTGTCACCTCCCCAGTGCTGCAGGACAGCAGGAGAACGAGGACAATCCTTGCACATGGTAGCTTTCTGAGGAATGCAGAGTACCTTCTAAAAATAGAGCCGACCCGAACCTTTTAGCTAAAAATACCAGCTCTAGTCAAGGCGGGGCGATCTGCAGAGGCGCGTACGGAGGCAATTTATTCTCTGGGCGCATCGATGCCGAGGAGAAATGGTGCAGCGCTGCCAGGAGTCGTAATCATTCTCCTCCCACGCGGAGCGTCCGCGCGCCGCATTGTTCCCGTCCTCCCGCCTGGCTCGTGACTGCCTGCGATACGTAAGCGGCAGCGGGGGAGACGGGGGGGTGGTCAGGCTGCCTTATTCTCGGGCTCCTGTGCTATATATAGAAGCAGCGCTGCGCTTCTGGTGCAAGATTGATAAGTATGGATTTGTCTGAGGGCAATAGATAGTAAGTTCGCCGCAAGGTCCCTAATGAGACCACATGGCTACTCGATGGGGAGGATATGAATACCAAGGTGACCACGTAACCGCCCCAGGGATAAGCCTACTAGTCTACAGAGAAAGACATGAGGTTAATAAATACGGAGAGCAGAGGCTTGCTCGTCCACGGTACAAGCATTCCCATGTGTATCCGTGTTTAGAAACATGGATGCGGAGAAACCGAATGAGCAAACGAGTAAAAGAAAATACTAATGACTACTTACAATGTCCACACTGCTTCAAATTCTCTCTGCACTGTGACTGATAATACGGGCCTTTTGCACCGATGCTGCACTTAGTTTAACTAAACCTTTTCTCCATAGCTGCTTACTGTTCTTACCCATTTTCTTGCTGGTCATTTCACTGGAACCATTCCGGGCTCCAGGGTGCTACTGCAAGCCTCCTCCTGGGAGCAACCTTTCGCTTACGAGTCCATATCTATAAAGACGACTCTGCCACCCTCCTCCCCTCCGTCAGCAGAATAACCATCTCTGTAAAAAGCTCGCCCATAACTAATCTTTACATTGTAATGATTGGTGCACCTTGAACTGCAATAACAAATGCTAAGAGAGACTTTAATTTAAAAAATCAATTTAGCAACATTGACCCTGCGATTCCCAATCGCACACCAGTCTGTGAGAAACAGCTTCTCCTTAATGAAGGCCCAGCTGATGCAACGAAGAATGCTGTAAGTATTTTCCTACTGTGTTTAACCCAGTATCCTTGCTGATTGAAAGACCTATTGCAGAACTCAACATACTGACCAGCACCATGAAATACAGAGAGTCTAGACAACTTAATAGGATCTGACAGCTGAAATTCCTTTCTCCTTTTTAGGAATGTCTCGTGACTTACACGCACAGGGCATAACACGCGTAAAACGACACCTTTCTGTTTTTGTTTTTACACCAGGGACAATGCCCTGATGTGGTTTCCATAATGAGAATGATGACTCTATTTGTTTTTTTAAATAGATGAATATTAAGTCATGTGCTGAGAGACAGGGTGTTAAGTACTCAGGGAGTTTGTTGTTCGCTTTGTGTTTGCGCTCAGAGGACGTGCGTCTCCTCTTATGCACAAATCCTCCTCTAAAGCACAAATGGAAAATTGCTCTGTACATTGTGTTTAAAAGTATCTTAGGGATCATAAATAGACATGCACCTTAGTATTTGTATTGACGTGTAGTTACATCATTCTATATCTATATATATATATATATATATCATTTTCAAGACAATGCCAAAACCAGTCCCTTAACCAATTTAAAAACTCACCATTAAATATCCTGTTTCACCCAAAATGAATTACGTGCTTTGTGCTTTTCCAGATAACTCAGTTTCTTATTCTAATTTTCAAGAGGTAAGAATCGGCACAAAATGTGTATCATTTTTAGAGGAACTGTGAAAAGACGTTATGAAAAGTTTTATTAATCTGCATGTTTCTTATTACTCTGACATGCCGGCCATCTGTGATTGATGATGTGAATCCTTTGGCACAATGCAAATTGCATCAAGTGTGACATCAGTTGATGACTGGCAAACAAAAGAATCACAGATAGACAACTACGTTCACTTTCTTTTTCAAGCAAAGCGGGGGAGTGTGAGAAAATTATTAATATCCATCCATCCATTTTCCAACCCGCTTTTTCCCTATCGGGGTCGCGGGGGTCCGGAGCCTATCCCGGAAGCTACGGGCACGAGGCAGGGAACAACCCAGGATGGGGGGCCAGCCCATGGAAAATTATTAATATGCTTTTTCAATTTTAATTCTTATACAGGACATTTAGTTTGTATTGAGCTCAGTAAGTGGCAATATCCTAGCTAATATTAAATATCCTGGCTATGAATGTAGAGACCGGTCCATGTATATACCTCTGCTGCAAAGCCCAACATACGCAAAAATTTATATTTGTTGCTAAAAACATGACATGTCAGGGCAAACACTCGTGACTTCACTGTTTGGCCATACTCTGCAGAAAGGAATAAGGAATTATGCTAGTAATTTGGCTAAAAGATTCTACTCTGGCAAAGAGTGTCCACTTCAACCAAAACACTGTGACAAACTTATCAGATAATCTGATGTTACAACCTTAACAGCTGTTAGTTAAAAAGAAAAAAAACTGTGAAGGTTCCTAGCCATGAAAATATTAACAAAATGTAGTAGTGAGCGTGTAAGGGACTGCCCAGCGTAATGCTGATGCACAGATAAGAGTCGGTTGCATCGCCATTTCAAATGCTGCTAGCTCAACAATGTGCTCTTTTAGCGTTAATTTGCCAGACGTGGAGTCACAGGTTGCTCAGCACTTAGACCAAATGATGCCTCTATCGCACCTTGAGGTCAGATGTTCCTTCATCCCACAGTACTGATTCATGCCCTATTATGCAAGCCGGCGGCAGCCAATGTCTTTACTGTATATAATGTGTGAGCACTATCTGTTCTGAATGCACACTGCTACACTGTCATGAAACATTGGGGTCAAGATCTTTTTAGAAGTTCTAAAGAAGGTTTCACAGGACAATGTCCCAGTCTCAGAATAGTGCTAAGTTACTATTCTTATCCAGCTCTGCTGAGAGTGGCTGTTACTAAAGCCAGGTGTTCTTGCGTAAAATATTCCATGCCTGGTATAGCGCTGTCCAGTGTCCAACAGGCCATGGACAGCCACCATGATTCTAGTTGTCTCTGTGCCTGTAGGCCACTGGCTGCTCCTCTCCTGCTAATCCTTCCTCCTGCCATCTGCTTCTCCTGTCCATCCAAAACCAGTAGCATCACAGCTTATGGTCATTTTTTTTTATGGTAGATGACATCACTGTTTAAGGACGTAGGATTCTAACCCTGAATGGTGCTGGTTAAAATCCCAGGAGGTACCTGCTTCTCATCCTGTTGGCCATGTAGTGAATGAAGCTTTTGTTCTGTTGTACATGAACAAAATCCATCTATGAAAATATCCAGTTGTAAGTTTAAAATTGACTGTAATTAATTTACCCCTGTTTACCTCTTACACTATCTAGGACAATAACACAGAGTCTCTCTCTGCTTCTCACCTATGCGCCGCAGGTAAGGTACTAGGCATTTGGGGGCAATACTAAATGGTGACTATTATTGTGTCCCCAACTTAAAAATGAATTCTTACATTTCCTTCAACAAGCCATACACTTGTCACCAAGTGGCTGTTTGTGCTTTTAGTTCATAAAAATACATGGGGTTTCCTTGCCCAGAATGTAGGTCTGAAACGCAAAGAAGCCATATCAGCAAACCATCAGTATCAGCACAAACACGGCACTTTATACAATGTGTCCCTGCTAGAATTTCACTTCCATGTGTCCATATACATCGGTCAGCCATAACATTAAAACCACTGACAGGTGAAGTGAATTACATTGATTATCTCATAACAATGGTATCTGTCAAGGGTGCCATTATATGTTAAGCAAGTGAACGGTCCATTTTTGAAACTGATTTTTGGCAGCAGAAAAATTGGTAAGCGTAAGGATGTCAGCGGCTTAGACAAGGGCTAAATTGTGATGGCTAGACAACTGGGTCAGAGCATCTCCTAAACGGCAGGCCTTGTGGGGACTTCCCTGTATGCAGTAGTCAGTACCTACCAAAAGTGGTCAAGGAAGGTCAACCAGTGAACTGGTGATGGGGTCATGGGTGCCCAAGGCTCATTGATGCGCATGGGGGGTAAAGGTTAGCCTCTCTGGTCCGATGCCACAAGGAGAGCTACTGTAGCAGGAAATGCTGGAAAGCAGGATGCTGGCAAAACACTGCGTGGCAGCTTGCTGCGTACGCGGCTGTGTAGCTGCAGACCGATCAGAGTGCACATGCTGCCCCCTGTCCACCGCTAAAAGCACCTACAATGGGCACGTGAGTGTCTGATCTGGTCCAAGGAGTAATGGAAAAAGGTGGCCTGGTTTGATGAGTCACGTTTTCTGTTACATCATGTGGACGGCAGGGAGTGTGTGCGTCATTTACCTGGGGAAGAGGTGGTACCAGGATGCAATATGGGAAGAAGGCAAGCCAGCAGAGGGTGTGTGATGCTCTGGCCCATGTGCTGCTGGGAAACCTTAGGTCCTGGCATTCTTGTAGATGTTACTTTGACCTAGCTAAATATTGTTACAGATCAAGTATGCCACTTAACGGCAATGGTATTCCCCGATGCCAGTGGCCTCCATCAGCAGGATAATGCTCCCTGCCACACTGCATGGTTTGTTCAGGAGTGGTTTGGGGGACATGAAAAAGATTTCAAGGTGTTGACTTGGCCTCCAAATTCTCCAGATCTCAAGCCCATCAGACATCTGTGGGACGTGCTGGACAAGCATGTCTGATCCATGGAGGCCCCATCTCAGGACTCAGAGGAAATAACAGATCTGCTGCTAATGTCTTGGTGCCAGATACCACAGGACACTGCAGAAGTCTGATGGGGTCCATGCTTTGACAGGTCAGACCTGTATTGGCAGCACCAGGGGCACCTACACAATATTAGGCATGAGGTTTTAATGTTATGGCTGATCAGTGCATCGAGATATTTAAAAGAGCAAGGCAGGTCCCCAACAGCTGACCTCCTGTATTGTGACAGGTGTGAAAATTCTTTCATCTAATCAACATTTGTAGCAAATCCTCATCTGATAAAACATGACTTAGCATTAATCCTCCTTTTATGATCCCTGTTTTTGAAGTATGATTGCATAAAACTGTGCCAAGGATCAGTTTCAAAGAAGCAGAAAGACTGACTGCAGTGATCAAAGAAGGTCCTGTGTTGTAAGAATTAGATAAACACACACACACAGACTCACATACCTATCTAAATGGGGACCATCCATTCATTTCTATGGGAAAAACCATAATCCCAATCACAACACCCTTAATCCCTACCCAGTCCCAACCTTAACCATAAATAACCAACCAAAATACAAGACTTTTGGCATCTTTAGTTTTCTGATTGCATTCACAGATTTTTATAAAACTGAGGTTATCCAAATGGGGACCTGAAGAAATGTCTCCAAAAGCAGTGAAATCTCAGGTTTTACCACACTTTGGGGACATTTAGGTCCTCAAATGTGATCTATGCAAACCCATAGAAACACACACACACACACACAATCTATGATAAAGTCCCTTTAGACCCTGTGACATGAAAGTGTGATTGAATTATAACTTAACATGTAGTGAATGCCAGTCTAAAATGACACGTAAAGACACACATACTACAACTAATCAACAATAATACACACAACTACTTGGAACATACAAAACTAGCATAATTTCGAATGAACTAGATGATTAATTAATTGGCCAGACTTTTACGACTTTTTAATTAATTCTAAATTGTATAAATGAGCAATAATCTATCATCATTATCTTGTTTTAACTATATAAACACAAAATAAATTTCAAAATACCCCTTATGCACTTTAAAACTGTTATATATGTATTCTACAATTATTAAGTGGTGATATTTTTTTACTTTTCTAATAAAGCCTCCTTTGCGAGATTTGAAGCAGGCAACTTGCCTCAAAGGGCCATGGGAGAGCCTATGACAGAGCTGTGAGGATTCCCCCTGCCTTAGTGACTGAGTCACACAGGTCATGATGATGCCATTCGGGTAACATTCTGTGGCCCTCAGTGACAGCCACACTCACTTGGCCAGCTTGGACTCGATCTGCTGCCGGATTTGCTGCCGCTCCTGGTCGCTGCGCGACGGGAAGATGTTCCTCTCTTCCAGCTCCTGTTTGCTGGGCCGGTTCCGCAGCTTCACGGCCAGGAGCTCCTTCTTCATCCTGCGCGGCAACGTCCCTGTGACACACGCGCAGAAGTGCACACGCACTCACGCTTATTGGCTGTCCATAAGCACAGAACTGCACACGGTTACTGCATGCTCACAATGCGTGCATTACGAAATCAAATGTCCCCACAAGGTAAAGAGTTCCAGGTTTTTTCTCACATTGCGGGGAAATACACGTGCGCTAGACTTCTTCCGAGTGCTACGCACACACAAACAAGACGTTTCAGCTGAGCTTTTCGGCCCGGCGCTCTGTGCTGAACGCCAAACGCTCACCGGAGATGACTGAGTTGTTCCAGCTGTCCTGGTCGAATGAGAAGCTGTCCCTGTGGAAGGCGCCCTGCTGCAGATTCTCCTTGTTCTCCTCGCAGTCCTTCCTGCTCTCGGCCTCGCCAGGTCTGCCCTGGTCGGCGCCGCACAGGTGACCCTCAGACCGCCGCTTTGGAGACGAGCGGGCTTCTCTCCCGCGGAAGCTGAGGAGAAAGCAGCGACGGTGTCCGTCAGTCACTAACCAGGGAGGTCAGG
>JAODKL010000107.1:27265473-27279099 GCA_026780765.1 Petrocephalus schoutedeni
GCCATGCCAGCCCTGTTCAGCCCCACCCAGCTCCGCCAGCCCTGTTCAGCCCCACCCAGCTCCACCTGCCCTGCTCAGCCCCGCCAGCCCCACCAAGCCCCACCCCACCCTGCCAGCCATGCTCAGCCCCCCCAGCCCTGCTCAGCCTCATCCAGCCCCACCCAACCCCGCCAGCCCTGCTCCGCCCCGCTCAACACCACTCACCTTTTCCTGCCACGCCTGACCGCTCATTTCTGATGAGCTCGGCCCGGCTCTGCCGCGCTGCCGCCTTCTTCTCCAGAGCTGTGGGATGCAGCCAAATTCCACAGTCACCATGGCTGCCAGTCCTTCCAGCTCATGTACACACACTTCATTGAAATAAATAACACCAAACGCACTGATCGCCTCACGCTTACTCTCACCAGCAAAATGCCCCTAAACGCCCACATCTCACCCGTGGAACTCTGCTTAAGCTTCTCATTTTTCTTTTTCCTCCATTTCCACGGCTTAAAGATCCGGCCAAAGGAAGCCAGCTTGCTGTTGCGGCCAATGGGAGGCGTGCGGAGCCCGGTGACCAGGCCGCCAGAATGCAGCGCCCTCTGCTGGTCCATCACATCTATAGCAAAAATAAAACTGAACGTTACTATGGTGTTAAGGCAATCATTTCATCCATGCTAAGTAATTACAGTTGCAGCCACAAAAAAACATTCAACGTGCTGTTTGCCATTAAGGATTTCTGCAGAAGACCTGGCTATTAGGGGGTTTGATGCAATATTAACTGAAAAGTATCATAAAAACAGCAGAAGATGAGTTATTCTACTGAAGGAATAATGCAGGGCCTTTGCCACATAGTGCTGGGTCAGGGGTAATGTGGTCTGGGACACAGGATTCCCTTTGTTGTTTTTCATTAGTCATCTTGTGAATATTTCATAGCTGACATACAGGACAATCTCAGTGTGGGGTGACGCATGTCCCCTGTCTGAGCTTCCCTGTCTTTGCAGATCCTCATTCACATTTTAGCTCAGTTAAAGCATACAGATTCTCTACTGATGTCTATTTATATTTTGCCAATAGCTTTTCATAACTTTTTAAATTTTGGCACTAACTTTTTAGGGTACATTGGCTATTATGCAAGGGCGGCTCAACTCTCAGTTAGAGTTCTGCTTTGTGCGGCACATATCGCCATTTTACATGCATCTGCAAATCTCTCTGATTTATTTTTACTACTGTACAATGTGAGACAAGCAAGTTTTTACCGCACAGGGTATGGGAGACTCCCCTCTGCGATGCACCCCAGCCTGTCCACTGAGGCTAATAAAGCAGTTTCACTGCAGTGCCAGCCTGCCAGTGTCACCCCACCCAGGACATAGCCGCAGCACCGTCATCCTTCAGCTACGTCGATATGGTGTGCAGGAAGGGACAAAAAAAGGTGCAAATTCAGATGTGGCCAAATACCTCAGCTGCAGTCCTGCCGAGTCAGCGGCCTCTTAAAGGCAGCAGAGGCCATACGACAGGCACGGACCACCATGATTGTGGAAATGACTGCTTGTGGCACATAAACACTACCCTAGGTATCCAGAGCATGTGTCTGCCCCAGTAACCATAAGCACAAAATCCAGGTCAGCCAGAGAGGCGATGCAGCGGTCAGCTTGCTGTTGTCATGGATACAGCTCCTCAGAGGCGCAGCATCACTATTCAGTGTGGCAATTCTGTATGGGTGTGTATGTGTGTGTGTGTGTGGGGGGGGGGGGGTTGCTGGGTAGAACAGTAAGGATGGATGGGGGTTGTTAGGTGGAGGACATGGTTGCTGGAGGAGTACAGTGATTGCGGCACTGTGCGGAGTGGGGGGGGGCTTGTTGCTATGCGGTAAGCCTCGTGCAGAAGACCTACAGCAGCCAATCACAGCCGGGCCACGCATAATACACGTCCAGCAACCCTCGATTATCAACACGAGGAGAGCAATTTAACCGATTCAACAGAAATCAGAGCTTAAGTGTAGCAGTTATCTATCATTTTACTGGATTAAGACATTTCTATCTATCTACCCATCAATCCATCCACCCATCCATCTATTTAATTACTTTCAATTGTTTTGGCCAAAGAGCCAGGTACTCAGGCGCCCCCAGCACCCCCACCCCCCGCAAATGTGCCTGACTTTTCACAATCAAGTTATTCTATGCCACAAGAAAGGCGGAAGCTTCATCATCTGGAATGGTTCTCAGTATGTGCAGTATTACATGTGCAACTGTAATGCTTACAGTGTAGCCTGACCCGTCACCAGTGTCTACAGTGCAGAGGGTGCCCCGCATCACAGTGAGCAGAATGCAGCCCTGGTACCTGCCTAACGCCATAAGGGATCCGCGTGGAGTAGCGGCGGCCCCGTGGCAGGCCAAAGCAGGAAAGCATGCTGGCACTGATTAGTGGCGTGTCCTGCCCTGTGTTCCAGCAAAGACAGATGCAGTACTCTCTGCGACATCATATAGCGTCACTTGGACCTGTCATCGGAGTAATGATGTGATTTCTATATGTAGTGAGCCATGCTCACATTTCGCTGCACAGCCCACGTCCGAAACGTTTCAAAGGCTTTTATTCATAGAATTAATGCAATAGAAACTTCTCACTTTTTTGCATTAATCTTGCCCCAGGTCACATTCAGTAAAGGTATGCTGCTCTGTGGCCTGCAGTTTATTCATCCATCCATCCATTTTTTGAAACTGCTTGTCCTATTCAGGGGCAGGGTGTCCAGAGCCTTTCCCAGTGGCGACAGGCGCAAAGCAGAGAATGGCCCAGGATTGGGTGCCAACCCATTGCAGGTGCAGTTTATCGCAGGTTACAAATCTCTAAGTGAATTTCTTTAACAACCTATGCACCTCATATGGCCATCACTCCAATTTGGTATCAAAAGCCACACAGTGGTGATGATAGTATGTCTTAACATAGTCATTAAGAAATGCAAAAGCACACTTATCCTAATGACTATATTTTGGAAATTTCTGCCGTGAACATTGGTCTTATTGGTCACATATTTGACCTCAAATTAAACTGTACAGGAGGTCAAATGAAAGAGCAACTAATCATTCAGCATGTCCTGAAACTGCCTGTGGTCCTGAGGCTGTGCTGCCACAGTGAGCACAGTGACGCAGACAGCGCCCTGCATGCTAGTTAATCATAGCACCATGTCATTTTAATCTTGCACCTCATTGCCACTTATGCCCCGCGGGCTGACTTTCCTCTGTGCTGTGAAATGCCGCCAAACTTATTCGCTCGGGTCTCCTTGGCTTTGAGAAACTGTGATTCATTCAACTAATAGCTGCTGCAGATGGAAAAAATAAATAAAAAATCAAGAACCCAAAATGATTCATTATCCTCTGGGCTGTTAAAATGAATCTGGCCGGGCGGGATGCTGAAAGAGAGTAGCAAACTAAGCGAGATGTCCTCAGACCATGAAGAACAATGTTGAGCTCCACTGAATGGGCTCAGCTCAATATGTGTGTTTAGGAACCACAATTAAAAGCATTTCGTGCCAACTGATACAGGCATTGTGGTGTAACACCCCTTGAGCAAAGGACGTATTAACCTTTACCTAAGCGGTAAAGAGTGTGGGCACCTGAGACAATAAACTCAAAAAATGAAGGGGTGAAGAAGCCATCTACTGCTTCCCTAAAGTCTAATGGCATACAGCAGCCACAGCTGTCACTGGGAGGCTGATGACATGACACATTGCTGCCTCTGGCCCAGTGATAAGCATACACATGGAGTGCGCTCCAGTGCCTCCCTCCCTCCCCGTGAGTCACCAGGATGCCCACGCCTGTCAGGTGGAGGACTAAAGTGGGGCAGCAGTTTAAGATGAAGGATTAACTAATCATCTGGAAGAAACCCCAAACCTGCTTCTCTGCATGTAAACAGGAAGAGAGTATATAAACATATCATACCAAAACGTTCCAAAAACAAAAGAACTCTAGTTGAGGAATCCCCCAGAGGTGCATCTGGCAGGGGATCCCCCAAGCCTAGTCAGAGAGCTACGTGTGGAAGACTAAAGGAGAGTCTGACTGCTGAGAAACTACTGAGGATGTCAGCGGAGTACCTTGGCATGACAGGCCGCAGAGCGTCACACCAAAAAGCCGTACACTTCCTGGATGAGATAGACCGGCATTAAGAGTGTCACTGCTACTCAGCAGATGATATATATTCACCCCGGGAAAGTGGCAGAGTACCTGCTGGTCCTGGTGTACGCTTAATGATAATCCGCTGTGTTATGGAGCCACACACAGGCGCTCACTTAGAGCCAGTTCCTACAGCAAATCGGTATTTTAAAGGATTTCGCCTCCCGTCGATAATGGAGCAACGCAGGGATTCACTGAAGCTCAGATTGACTGACTGAGGCTCAGAGTTGCAGGCACCTGCCTTGTCCTCTACAAAAGAATTTGGAAGTTTTGATTTCGTCAATGTCATCTTTGCCTGCTTACTAATGAGATACAAAACGAAATTGCATTTAACATTTGTCGCGATTAACCACTTATCCAGGCAGTATAGGACGCCATCTCACCTATTACATGGCTTTGGACTTCGGTGCAACACAGGGTGAACATGTAAACCAAACCTACAAAAAAAGCAGGGGAAAGTTTTGAGCCCCTTACGAAGAATGTGTACGGTGACAGTGTTACTCACAAAACTACCAGGTTACTGATGAGAACACGACGTTACACATATTCATTTGACTCACATTTTTTATTCCTACAGCTGCTAGTTTGCATACTGTAAATCACTCCAGTGTCAACATAGCCACAAAACTCTAATGCACCTTCGTAACCCTCTATTGCAGAAAAACTAGAATCTTCTCGTGGCTAGAAAAAAGGGGAGAGGGAGCGCGGATTTGGCTGGGGCTCTCGTCCTCTAGAATCCCTAATCCACTCCCTGTTTCTGCCTTCATTTCACAACACCCATGCCCTCCGCATCATTCGGGCCTGGGTTCAGTCACCCGGCCGGCCTGATAGGCTCAGGATCCTGCACCGACATTTCCCGTTTGCTCAATGTGAGCAGCAAATGCCGCAGTATGGATCTCAGCCAGCTGATTTGCGGGGCTTGTTTCTAGCCCAATAGATCACTTTTATGGACCCAGAATCCACTCCACTTCACCTGCTTCATCTAATGGCCCTTGGCTAAAACTGCCTCTTGGTACAAAAGGCAAAATAAATAAAATCCTTTTTACCCAGTACATCTTATCAGGAGAGAGAAGAGTACTTCATTACAGCTAAGGCTCTCCAGGGAGGAACTGAACTTTTTAAACCCAAAGTGGGCAGCATGGATTAGATCACCCTGTAGGAAAGCCGCGTGGATTGGTTGCCAACTGCCAGCCTCCTGCTGACAGCCAGATGGCAGGTGGCAGCTGTACAGACAAGGTCAATCAGGTGTATAGCATTAGACATGCTGAGCTAACCAAACGCACAAGCTGCTGTTTCACTTACCGACCCCTTGTTTTTCCCATTATCTATGTACACCTCCTTATGAAATTGCTACAAGTTTCATCACCTGACTTATCTTACATTGCATCCATTGCCGTATCTGGATATTTACTGAATATCTGTTTACCTCCATAGCTTCCTCCCTCAGTGCTAAACCAGGAGCCTCCTAGTAAACGTTCAGTCGGTCACAAGGGCTAGTGCCATGAACCCTAAGCTTCCATCTTTGTTTTTATTTCCTTTGATGCTGATTGGATAGCCAATATCTCTGCCAACTGATTTCCCACATGCAAGGGGGCTGAGAGTTTGATATGCTATGCTAGATATGCTAGACTATGCTAGATATGCTAGACTCTTCCTCTAGAAAAGCTACCCACCAGTAGGCATCGGAAATCTAAGAGTAAGAGGTGCTTTGAAAATATGCAATGGTATATTTGTGTTAAATGCAAAGTATAGATTAACTGTCTCAACTAGATTTGCTTTGCGAATCAGTCCATGACTCATTAGTATATAACATATCTTTAGGTTACCTTTACTGACTGTCAGAGGGTAATTACTTGTCATTGGAGCTATACCCTCAAGCGTCTGCCAATTGTACCCTAACTGTAGGTAAATGTACCTTTTAGTCTAATTTAAGGTACAGAAATGGACCCTGAGGAACATGTTTGTACAATTGAGGGTACATTATTGTTGTTTGTACCCTGGGGAATAAAACTGTACCAGGGCTGTGGCCTTTTTCTGACAGTGTTGTCACTGGCAAGATCTTAGGTTCCTCAGAAGCACCCCTTGGTGATGCAATGGCTGACTGAGGCCGTCAAATGACTTCCAGAAAAAGGAGCAAAGAGCAGCTAACAAACGGGCGGTAAAGCAAGAGTTTGTGATAATGCTGTTTTACCCTTCAGTAGGTTTCTGATATTCTGAACAATGTCTGAAGGATGTCCTGGCTAATAAAACTGCCAAATGAATAATTCAACCCAAATTCCTGCAGTAGTTATAGATATACTCCCTATAAGCTGTGCCAAACATTCAGTAATATTTCAGCTATTATTATTTACAATTTTGGCCGCCATCCCAGTCCAAAACATCACACACAGAGCCTGAAACACCTGCTGCTAAATATGCAGACAGCCTGCAAGCTACCTGGCTCTCCAGCCTACAGATATTTGTGCACTTGCTTATCAGACCACGTCAGGTCAGACTCACACACGTCTCCTAAAGCATATTTCCCAGTGAAGAATGTCATAAGTGTTTGGCTTTGAGCCTGGCTCATCTACGCAAAGCTGCTTTAACGGCATCTCGGTACAGTTTCAGCCTTTAAACTGGAAATCAGAAGGAAGGGGGAAGACAGTGAGCACAACTGACATTTCTAGACAAAAGTTGTCAGCATGAATTAATGACCCACTGGCAGGATGCAGCCACGACAGTGACCAGCCACTGTTGATTATGAAGCTCTATGATCCATAGCCTTGTGTGCTTGAGGGAGACCTGTAGGCAAGATTTACTGTGTTCTGACAGGGCATCTTCAAACACATGGAAAGTGAAGCCCGTGCCACCATGGTAAGACGATAAATGTACATAACTTCTTTCAGTGAATTCACCGGCGTACCAAGCTGATTGCAAGAATACCATGGATAACTAGAGGCAAAACATATATTAGCATGCTACACTTGAAGCCCTCTTCGGCCTGCCTTTGCTCAGTGGGAGTGGCCTTACCCGCATCGCAAGTAAAACAAGTAAAGCATGTGACGGCAAACATGGAACGGACAGGACAGCACGTGAGTGGAAAATGGATAGGACTCAATGACCTGCATAATTCAACACGTGATCTTTAGCACTGGCAACAGTGCTTACACACTGCGGTTACACTAAAGGGAACTGCCCATCTATAATCATGCAGGCGCACACTGGGGCTGTTTTCACAGCAGTACATCAGT
The DNA here is from genome assembly GCA_026780765.1 of Petrocephalus schoutedeni. Lineage (NCBI taxonomy): Eukaryota > Metazoa > Chordata > Actinopteri > Osteoglossiformes > Mormyridae > Petrocephalus > Petrocephalus schoutedeni. The sequence goes on from JAODKL010000107.1 coordinate 27,272,846, forward strand.
AATTCCTTTATTAATAGGATGTTTTCTCACATTCTGCTTTTAGCCAACTGATAACAGCTTGTCTGTGAATACAGTAGCAAATATATGTGTGAAAAGTCAGGCAGGATCTGATGAGGGAAAGAAAACACCAGCGGGAGACAGGGGTAGGTAGGCTTTGGAACGTGTAGCTAGAAAAGCCGTCCACTCAAATTCTGCATGGTGTATTCAGGAAGCTTATGTTTAAGCGGCATAGAGAGATGTAAGATGACCTTTTGACCCTGTGGAGCTACTTGAACCATCAATCCACAGCCTCACACAGGACACAATCTCTCTCGCTTGATCCAAAGGCTGAAGGAAAAGGGTAATACTCTGACCTTTGTAGGGTCCTAACACCAAGCTGTGAATGGAAATTACATTCCCCGTCCGCTAACGTTGTGAGGCAGGCCCTAGCTGTAACTGCGCAATCGCAGAAGCGTATAAGCATAACCGTCGCCGTGTATAATTATCACCTTGTCATGCATGTATTGCAAAGAAGGTTGCTGTAAACAGGGCAGGGGAAATATAAATAATCTCATTAGCACAATAATGCTGGCATTGTTTTATATAGGAAATGTATTAATCTTCTTGTATTAAAAGCCTTCATAGGATATGTAGTGAAACCTCTTATAGGGCTTTGACAGATAGCTGCCAAAAGACACATCTATCCCCTGTGCACTATGCATTTGCTGCCCTTAACACAGGCATGATTCTATGAAGCAGGGGTACATTTCTGGGTCATTTCTGCCCGGCTCCGTGCCAGAAGGGGAGACTCCTTCTCTGAGGTAATACATAATGCACAATCCACATCTACATTTATCATGCCCAGTTTCAAAATCTAGCATAGTAGTGCATATATATATATATATATATATATATATATATATATATATACATACACACACACACATATAGGTGTCCAAGGTCCACTGATTTGACCTAGGTGGTTCTCCGCGCGATCGCATGGTCCATATTAAAATGTGTTTCGGTCCTGCGTCTCCCGTCTGAGAGCCCCTGCTGCATAGGAAAGGTACAGACAGAAATAGCGATGATCAAATGAATCTGAATGTTTTATAAGAACTGGCAAATACACTCATATATCTGACTCATAGGTGCAGTGCAAGTTTGTCAGCTTGACACTGTGGCTGACTGCATTCTGCTTTTTTGTATGAAACTGTAACACTCATGATCTTCAGAAAATAACAAGACGTTACTTCTACACACATATGTTCTTGCATGTTTATTTTTATGGCAAAAAGCAATAAACTCAACTTGCATAGCGGTCATAACTATATCTAAAGCCAAAGCAGTATATGTAAACTATCTAACAAGGGCTGGACCTAGTGGGTACAAGGAGCAGGTATCCATAGCTGACATGCCGACTGGACAGCTTACAAACCCTCTATACACTCTCAGAAAAAAGGGTGCTAATTTGTACCTTTGCTTGTCACTGGGGCTGTACCCTCAAGGGTCTGTCAATAGTACTCTATAGCTGTAGGAAACCATACATTCTAAGGTACAGAAATGGACTCTGAGGAACATTTCTGTACCATATGGGGTACATTAATTTTGTTTGTACCTTGTGGATGTTAATGAGTCCATATATCTTAAAAGGTACAATTACCTGCAGCTAGGGTACAATTGGCAGACCCTTGAGGGTACAGCCCCAGTGACAAGCAAAGGTACAAATCGGTACCCTTTTTTCGGAGAGTGTACAAACTAATCCCTCTGATGATAATGCAGACCAGAACAAACAAAACAAATATTTTTTTAGCGTTTGATCAGTAGAAAGTTGTAACAAACAGACAATCATTAATGAACAAGTAATACAAATATTTAAACAGGAGTGTAAATCAGTTAAACAATCAAAAAACTATAACTCAGAGTAAGTAACAAGTGCTGTCTGCTGTTTGGACTATGTGGATTTAATTAAAATACTAAAAATAACATTGTCTTATTTACCTTTCTGAGAAATATGCACAAATAAATGCATTACATTCTGAATCAGCTGCAAGGATTTAATTAAAACCAACTTGAAAATAGGTTTAAGGTTTATTCATTGTATGGATATTTGTCCCTGCTCATCACTTTTACCATGATTGCGTCAATACTGCCAGAAGAAAGGATACCAATTTGTGCCTTTGCTTGTCACCGAGGCTGTACCCTAAAGGGCCTGCCAATTGTACCCTTAGCTGTAGGTAATTGTACAGGGTTTGGCAATTCACTCCTACAGATTTAGGTAATTGTGCCTTTTAAGGTACAGAAATGGACTGATGAACATTTTTTGCCCCACTGGAGGTACATTAATGTTGTTTGTACCTTGGGGATGTGACCGTTAAGGGTACAGCCCCAGTGACAAACAGAGATACAGATTGGTACCCTTTTTTTCTGAGAGTGAAGCAGTCAGCCAAATAGTGGCGAGGAAATCGCGGCTGGGCCTTTGAAAGTGACTGGGCGCAAGCTCAAGACCAAATGCATTTGGCTTCCTGACTTTGAAGGGTGCTAATCCCGCGGTGACCCTTTAACTTACCTTGATGCAAATGAGAAACCATACCCTAGCACGTATGAAAATATGAATACCCTAATAAGCAAGTCACTAATTGCTGGTAGCATCAAACCGTCACAGTTACGGGCAGCTGTACCCTGATGCCATACAAGACACACGTGTCTACCGTTTACACGTAACCTACTTTAGAAAACAACGCGAAAGTCGGCAGTCATTAAAAAAACGAAGGTAACCGATCCTCTGCGCCGAATAATAGTCCACGTATCATCATCATTTATTAAGGGTAATAATGCAAAATCCATCATTTTATGTAAAAAACGATGATATGTAATGCCATAAAATACAAACGCAATAAATGGCACGCATTATATCAGCGATAACCGTAAGTCAGCTAAACAACTGTATCAAAGGTGATCAGCGCAACAGCAACTTAAGTCTGGATACAGTTATAAACTGGGACGTTTTTGCTCGCAAAAAAACATTTAACGACACCGACATATCTTTCAGTAATAGTTCACACAACATTTAACCTCTCCACCTCTGTTAACTAAAGATAATCGTGATTGATTACACCGTTGACAGCAAAAGACGGCAAACCAATGGTGAATTTATTACAAACATAATTTATATATTAGGCTATTTTATCTGTTGCATTTCTCGAGGTAAGGTAGGTTGTCAGTCGTCTCAAGGTAAACGTGTGATGTAGTGCAATTCTGACTAGCACGCATCAATCAATTCTATAATTTGCTAAGTAAAATAACTGCGTCTTGGCTTCATTTGGGTCCGTTTTTACCATTTCAGAATGACTATCTCCAGGTGGATGCAAATGAACATTTATATTTCTGGATTGTAGGCTAATATTTCGTGATCGGTTTGATATGAATAAAAACCACGTGTGTGAAATAAACAGTTTTCATTTTGAAAAGGAATCCCTGATCGAAATGTAAGAGATCCCTTATGCTTACCTATACCCGGTGGCAGATCAATACCGGATTCAGTGAGGATGTTCGGGTCGCTTCGCGATCTGCCTCGTCGCAGCGCATAATCCTCAATTCTATCCGATGTAGCCATGGAGACAGCGGAGTAATAATTTTTATGCATAAAATGCTGAAAACCCTATCAGAGACCACCAAGGTTACCACCAGCCTGCGCAGGTGCGGTTTTAAAACGGTCAGAGAAAAAGCAAGTTTGACTTTCTGTCAAGCCATGGGGAGGAATAAGTCTTCCAGTTTTTGCTTTTTTTTCTTTCTCTGGTGTGTGCGCTCCCGTGGATGTGTGTGTGTGCGTGTGTGTGTGTGTGGGGGGGAGGTCAGCTCAGTCCCTCCGTCAGCTGCAGTGTATTAAGCGGATGACTCTGTGTTTTGATTCAGTCCAGCCAGCTTAGTGCTAGTGCAGACCCAGGGCCGCACCAGCCGGCAATTGCACGCTGGAAGCCCACTCGATTTGCCGTCATAATAGGACATGTTCCGCGAGGTGGAGACACGCGTCTCCGTTCGGCTGGACCAGTCTGCTAGAATCTGCGCAGAGAACCAGCGAAGCAGCGGCACACGTCTGTTTTTACCTGCATAAAGTTACCAAGAGTAACTGCTGATTGTATACACTAATCCAAAATGCTCCCTGCACTTATATTCCATTACACGTGTGTCTATAAGAGCGCAGATTCCATATGTTATAGTTTAATTATTATTATTATTTTTTAATTAAATCTACGCTTATTTTTTTTTACTGTTATATTCATCTTTTCCCTCGGGCCCAGTAATTCCTATTTTAACTTGCTATGCAGCATTAATAGCTCAGATCCTTATATAATTTCTTAAACCTGAACATTTTTGTGTGGCTGAAAAATGAAAAGGTCATCAATCTACAAAATTACATAAACCAATAGGCCTAATACTAATAATAATAATGTGCATGTCTTGCCAAATTTTACATGATTTTTTTTTATCACCAGTTTAATTTGGTGAAAGCCATGAGCCTTAAACTTGCCGAGGTAGGACTTAAGGCTGAGGTAAATCTCGTGTGGTGTTATTCCTTGAGATCTGCATCTCACGGTAGCGAAGGGGGCAGAAAAGCGCTACAAGGCGAGACTGGAAACCAGTTAAGCGTATAATTGATTGAGAGAAATGAGTGAAAGCTAGTTGCAGCATACAGTAGGGCTCCCAGTACAAGTCACAAGCTGCAGGCTGGCTGGAGTCTCTCCTGGACAGCATTAAACATTAGGTAGGGAAAGCCCCTAAAAGAGAATTCATCACGGGGTAACTTAAGGGCAGCACAGCCTTTGGAGTGTGAAAGGAAACCCATACAAGATGAGGACACTATGCAGACTCCACAACCACAGGACAGAGCAGAGATTTGAGTCCCTGTCGCATAAAGTTAGGAGCCAGCGAAGGTGGGAGCCATTCAGTCCCAGAAGGGCGCGGGTATTCACAGGCTGGGTAAGAAAGTGAGGGCAGTGGGGTGAGAGGTGAATCTTTGGAGTCCAAGTGGGTGGTCCTCAGTGCTTGGTGCACTCTCAGAAAAAAGGGTACCAGTTTGTACCTTTGCTTGTCACTGGGGCTGTACCCTCATGGGTCTGCCAATTGCACCCTATATCTGTACATAATTGTACCTTTTAAGATAGAGAAATGGACTCTGAAGCACATCCGCAAGGTACAAACAACATTAACATATCCCAAGTTGGTACAAAAATGTTCCTGATAGTCCATTTCTGTACAAGTACCTACAGCAAAGTGTACAATTGGCAGACCCTTGAGGGTACAGCCCCAGTGACAAGCGAAGGTGCAAATAGGTACACTTTTTTCTAAGAGTGTGGTCAGTGGGGGCTGTAGTGCCGTTGTGCAGGGCCTTTGTGGGGGGAGCCAGGCTGGTGGGCAGAGGTCAGGTCCATGAGCAGCCAGTGTCTGATTTCAGAGAGAAAGCCCTGAGCAAAATCGCTCTCTCCCCCGTTTCCTTGGTGTGGCAGTGCTCTGCAGTGCTCTAGGGAAAGGCAAGTCGGCTGTCTTCAGATGCTCGTTATAATCCAGTGGCATTGTCACTGCCCTGCCTTGCCCTCTACACACTACCCTACTGGCACAGTCATGACTCCCTCGAGGCCCCAGCATTACACCCCCAACCCTGGAGGTTTGAGGGAACAGGGCTACTCACTGAACCACTGCAAAGAAAATCTTTAGTAGCTAATAATGTTGCTCTTTTGGCCCAAAATGCTTCAGTAAATTTTAAATAAACCTTGAGCTTCTAGGCAAAGTATCTAAATTTGAGTTTTTGTTATTGGTTCTGTTGAATATCAACAGACTTTGATGTTCTTCTTTAATGTACCCAAAGTTCCCTTTTAGAGGTACTGCATCATAAAAATATGCACCATTTTAATTAAGTTAGCATAGCATGCCAGCTATGTATCTGTGTTTGCATGTATATCAGAGGCACTAAACATCACCTTCAGTGTGGTCAAGATACCACACTGTCCACCACAAGTCGGAGTTGTAATACACCCTAGATCCATCACAATCCAATTACTCCAATCTGCAAGGTTCACTGATCACAGAGTCTTGTAAGATCAGGAACTGATGAGCATTTTGTCCAAGTAAAATGTGTACCACGAACAGGGACAAAATATGTATTAACCAAACTTAAATTATGCATACCTTGTACCAGGGACGGATTATGGGTTGTGTGGGCCCCTGGGCAAAACGTTCGCGAGGCCCCCCCCCAGAGTACTGCCAGGAAAATGCATCAG
>JAODKL010000107.1:27280067-27293682 GCA_026780765.1 Petrocephalus schoutedeni
GCCCCACGGGCCCCCTGCACCCCAAGGGCCCCTGGGCAGCGGCCCCGCTGGCCCGGTCCGTAATCCGTCCCTGCCTTGTACGATAAGGAGTCTGGACCGAGATGCAGAGGCAGTCTTTAATCACAATCCGCAAACATAGTTAATGTTCAGAAAGGAAGGGTCTAAATCAGGCAGGCCGACAGAGACTGAATCAGCAATCTAAATGCAGAGAAGATCAGATAAACGGGCTGAAACAGGCTGCCAAACAAGGTGCAAAACCAAATCCAAAATCAGCCAACAGGTACAGGTCAGAAAACAGGAAAGCAAGCAAAACCAGAGAAGGCTCAGTAATGGCAACTATCACATAGAACTTCACATAGCATCAAAGGCATGCATTTTAGAAAATAAATGCTGAACAAATGGAAATAAATACCCATAATGCACAATGTCTTCTTTTTCCCCCACATCTTGCAAGAGGGTACCAGCAGAAATGTTATACTCCTCCTGTTGCACAGGAGACCACTGTATTTATCATCTTTTTCTGAGAACAGTAAAATGCCAGTAATTACCATTTCTAACACTATACAAATCAGAAAAGTCATATAGTCTTTTCTCTATTAAAAGACGGCAAGAAAAGTCACATTTTACACAAGATATCAGGAACGTTTTGTAGAACAGAAGAAATTCTTGGGAATTTTAACAGAAACTTTTAAAGAGCATATTTTATAATGTTAAATTGTGCTGTTTTCCTGAGCAGACATACATTGTGTACCCAGATACATAGCTAGAAACATTTTCTTTGACTGCCTAAGACTGGGCTGTCCACCAAACTCCACTATTACCTACATAGGCTCCAGTGGATAACTTCAGCTAAGAAAACAAATGCCTACATCTCCATCTGATTCCTCTCCCTGTAGGACTAAGCCTGTACATGGACGTGGGCACACCAGCTCTCTCTCTCTAAGGGCAGGAGGGGGTGTTATAATGCTGCCTTCAGGACATGCAATCCAATCTGGCAAAGAAGCCACACCTCCCCTTCATCACCTGGGATAGCAGTCATCTGCCATAAATTCAGCGTGTATGCTGTGGACCAACAATCAAGCACCCAGGGCTTAATTAAGCAGCTCCTCCTGACAGCTCACACTCTACCAGATGAAACCCGCAACAAGCAGAAGCATCTGGAAACTGTCACTTCCAGCTCAGACATGTCTATGTGGCCCCCTTCCTTTCTGAGCCCTTTAAAAACCATGGCTTGTCTAGGACTACCAAAACCCACCTACTTGTTCCCCTTCATCCTCATTGTGTCTTTGAATTGCAAGACTAGTTTCTAATCAACCTTGCCTTGTGCTTGTTGCCGTTGCAGCGCTAAAGGCCAATCCATACTTTTATGCGTGCACTTTCGGGCAATGGATGAGGGGACGTGATGTAAATTTCATCATCAGGGGCTGGCTGCGCATTTAGCCCATATTTTCATGTCTAGTGGAAGCCATGTGCGTCGTCCGCGAGTGTGCAAGAAAGTTGGTTCAGTGTTTCCAGTAGGTGGCAGCATGGACTTTCACAGATCAGCAGTCAAAGACAAAGGGGTAAAGGAAGAATAGCTGTTTAGCGTGTAGCTAATTTTGTCATAAGGATTTCAAAATACTGTAGTATGATTTGTAACCTTAATAATGCCCAAGCCTTGACTAGTAACCTTTCACTACACTGCTTATATTTGTGTTTGCTGCAATACATCTGCCCTCTCCTGGTCTGGTAGGATATCATTGCTATATGCAAGCACCGACTGCGATCCATGGCCAAATGTAGCATGAACACAAACTGCCACGCAAATGACCGTCCTAAGCCCAGAAGCACACAAAGAAAGAGTAAAGTATGAACAAGGATCTTCTGGTAGAACTGCTGCTCCTTCAAATTGGAAGGAGTCAGCTAAAGTGGTTTGGCCATCTATTGAGGATACAACCTAGATGACTCCCAAGGAAGTTCATCCAGGCACATCTCATTGTGCAGAGCTGTTCATGAAGGCACAGGAAAAGCTGGTGAGGTTAAATCTTCAGACCGGCCCCGAAATGTCTGGGGATCCCCAAGAATGAGATAGAGTCTATAGCCTTGGAAAAAGACATCTGATCTAACCTGCTCCTGTGGGAAAAGCTGCAAGAAAATGATGATGATGACGAGGATCCAGGAATGAATAATGACACAAATGATGATCGAAACAGTCAAAATTCAACAATACTCTTACTGTCAAACTACACAATTTCACTACTATTCTGGCAAAAGCCTTGCAAACATGGCAAGAGCTGGAAACTTAGCCTTTGCAAATTTACTTTTCACAGTTAGTGCAAGTTGTGCTTGTTTTGCATGTTTTGCAGGGCTGACATTGTTGCTCTCCATCTTCAGTCCTTTTGGAAAGCTTCTGTGACTTCAGGTATAATTTGCCAGCCTAGGAAGGGAGGGGGGTGGTTCTTTGCCAATGTTCATCAACAAAAAGGTCAGTAAAATTTGCCATTCTGCTACAGGAAGATTCTTACTCCTTTTTGGGATGTACCAGCCAAGAATGCTTGTGATCAAGCAGCTGGGAGGCCCCTCAGTACTGAGTTGCAGTCAGAGCAGAGGGGAGCCCACAGCGTCAAGCATGCTGATCTGTCTTCCCTTTCCTCTGGCATTTATGGTGCTTTTATTGCTAGGCAAGTCCAAAACAGTTATGAGTCATTTTCATATCACATTAATGCTGACTAACGTTGATTGTGTCCGAATCACAGACCCAGTTTTCAGCCTACATTGTGTTACGTCTATTGGAATACTAAAAGCATAGCTGTGATGCATGAAGATTAAACCGAAAACTAGGGTAACCAGTTAATCCATGTCATCCTGGACACTGAGCTACTTCAGGTGTTATAAACTACTTTAAACCTGCTTTTCTTGGCTAAATAGTTCAGTTCTTGTTTTGCTCTGACTGGTTTGTTTGTTTGATTGAAAGACTCATCCAGCTGTTTTACATTATTAAATGACCAATGACCAAGAATGCAGTACTTAAGTGAAATTCAGGACCTTTTAATTGAAATGTTAATAAAATAAATAATAAATAAATAAAATAAAATAAATAATGGTAATAAAATCTCAAAGTGTCGGGGATGACATAGATTATCTGGTCACCCTAAGAAAACGAATGCGCCAAACTTTAAAAATATAGAAATAACAGAATAACCACGTGGGTGACGCAGAGGCGCTTCCTCCTTGCGTTGCACCGCCCATTTGCCTCCTCGGCCAATCAGATCGCCCGAAATCGCAGGGTGCAGTTCGGGAGCTTCCGGTTTCCGTGCAATCCCGCATCGGTTTCACTCTTTGGCTTGATTTGGTCAAGGAAAATGGCAACTCGCAGGTGTATCTTACTAGCTGTAGTACTTCTGTGCTGTATGAGACATGCAGCAAGCGAGAAACAACTGAAACCTACGGAAGAGAAGAGTAAACCAGCCGCCGAAGCAGGCGGCTCGCCTTCCGAGAAGTCTGAAGAAGGGCCGTTACATGCAGTGTCACCCGAAGAAGCTCGGGCGGCGGCAGCAGCCGAGCCGGATCGAGCGGAAGGCGGCACGGTATCTGCGAAGCAGTCTGATTCAACAGGAGCTGCTGTAAACACTGAAGGTGCCGTAAGTGACGCGGCTGGTAAGGAGCTAAATGACGGGGCTGGCTATCAGCCACCCCTCGCAAAAGACCAGTTCCAGGAAGAATTGGTGATCAAGCCCCTTCCATCCGGAGACATTTATTCTAGCTTCCAGTTTCGCACGCGCTGGGATATAGATTTCTTCCAGCCGGGGAAAAAAGGTAAATATAATGTTCCCTGCCGTGTTCTAACGCAGAAAGATGATATTTTACCTGGCCGAGGAGACTTTGCTCAGTCTTGTTTTTGTGTGTAGTTCTCATTCATGATTCTTAAAACTGCAAGTACTGATTTGCCTCTGCTTTGCTGTCATATAAGAGGGCCTTGTCTCTTCTGCCTTTTTTGGGCCCGTAGTGTCCCACTACCGGCTGTTCCCAAAATCTTTGGGCCAGCTCATCTCCAAGTTCTCTGTGCGGGAGCTGCACATCTCCTTCACGCAGGGTTACTGGCGCACCATGCAGTGGGGGCAGCCCTATCTGCCTGCCCCTCCGGGCGCTGAGCTCTGGGTGTGGTTCCAGGACACTGTCACAGAGTGAGTCTAATTGACGTTTAATACACAACATTGCTATATTACCAGTTGGCTTTTATTGTCTATTTGAAGCAGGCCTGTACTAATAAGAATATGTAATTAAATTTAATTCCCTTACCATGCATAATGTCTTGGAATAGCCTTTGTGGAGTGCACCCAGCTATTAAATAACCGAAATCAATGCTTGGATTGTGATGTTTTTTAAGCCTCAGTGGTGTCTGTGTTTTGGGAAGTCCTCAGTGAAGGGATGTGCTTTCTGACTTTTCAGTGTGGATAGTGCCTGGAAGGAGCTTACCAATGTGTTATCAGGGATCTTCTGCGCCTCCCTTAATTTCATTGACACAACCAACACTGTGCAGCCCACTGCCTCCTTCAAGCCACTGGGGGTGGGAAACGGTGAGGCCCTTTCTGTAAGATCTTATTCCCCCAAGACCTGCTTTCCTAAACTAACGTAACTGTTTGTCCTTTTGCTGTATCTGTGCAAACTTATTAGTGCTGTATTGGCAGCGTGTACCTGCTTTGTCGCTCGGCTGTTCCGGTGGCCGTGGCCTGATGTGTTTGTGGGAGTGTGTGTCTTATTTTCGAATCGTCGCTCTGATATGACAGCGGTCACCTTCTGCCCGCAGTGACGGACCAGAAGTTCCTGCGCTATGCTTTATTGCCTCGGGAGATCGTGTGCACAGAAAATCTGACGCCGTGGAAGAAGCTGCTTCCTTGTGGCTCAAAGGTATGCAGACACCAGTCATCCGGCTAGTAAAACATTTAGGACCCTGTGCTATTTGGAGCCTGCCGTCGCAGCTTTTTGTACGGCCTTCTCGGGCTGCCCACCACATGCCTGCTCTCCCCCTTCCTATAGGCTGGACTAGCGGTTCTTATGAAGTCGGAGAAACTCTTCCACAGTAGTTTCTTCTCGCAGGCTGTACACATCCGGCCTGTATGTCAGGTGAGGCTCGTGCCGTCTGCGTTTCCCATTTTGGGGGCTGCCTGGGTAACCCAAGTAGGATGCTTGCCCTGGTTCTGCTTCGTCTTCAGCTGGTGCCGAGCTGTCGCAGGAGTGTTTTAATCCCGCCTGCGTTTTGTGATGCTGTGTCACTGCTCCCCTTCTCAGTGTGCCAGCGGGCCTGTGCCTCAGATCCTGAACAGCGCTAAGTCTGGTGTGTGTGTGTGTGTGTGTCTTTCAGGACTGGCAATGCAGGACCATGGCATGGGAGCTGAGGCAATCACTGAATGTGGTCTTTGACCTGTACACCACAGGGCAGAATAAAAAGGGTGAGTTGAAGGCTGGGGCGTCTCTGTTATACAAACACTATGTTACAGTGCATTGGCCTTTAGAAATACAGATGGGGCATTTTAAGTGTATTTAATTCCATTTAATTTTTTTATGATTTCTTGGCCTAAACTTTCTTCCACAGAGTGGTCCCTGTTCAAGATGTTCTCTCGCACCCTGACTGAGGCCTGTCCTTTGGCCTCTTCAAGTAAGGTGTACATAGATGTCACAGACAACCCCCAAGTAAGAGGCCACCCTTCTCCATTTCCTGTCAGATGCTGGGGTTGTGTGGGCTGAAACGAAGCCAATCCCCAAGTTATATTCCCTGTTTTATTCCATTCATTCATCCAAGCTGCTATGCTGGTCTTCCCCTCCAGGGGGAGCTGTTCGAACTGCACCCATCTCCAGCCTCTCTGACTCAGGCGGTTGTCCTGGGAGACCGCAGGACATATTCTGTGTATGATCTAAAGACACCAGACACCTTTGGGTCTTTGCGGACGTTAAACATTGTTCTGCGCTGGAAGACTTCCAGTGGGGGTAGGTGATATTTCACTGCCCACCCCCAGACCCTAACGGGCTGTTTCCATGCCAAAAGATCATCATCATCATATTATCGTCATCACCACCACTACTGGCTTCTTCTGTCTTATCACACCTCAAGTTCCTGGGGGATAAAAATTACTTGAGGAATAGTAGGAATCTTAGTTTTGGTGTATTTGTATGGATGAATATATGCTAATATTCTGTACGTACAAGTAAGTCTAGACTTTCGTAAAGGGCTTTGCCTTTTTTCTACATCGCTATTATTTGTTTTTGATTATATACATTCTTTTGCTTATATAAATTTAAAAAGTGAACAAGGATTTCTTGTCTTGTCTGATGGCTAGAGCTTCCCAAACCTCTCCTCAGTCTTTTCATGTATTTTGTTACATTTTCCCGCCAATTCAGTTAATTAACTTGATTAGTAAAATAACCCAATGAGGTATTGACTGGCCAAACATGGTGGGGTAATGGTCAAGTCAAAAAATACATGGGTGTGTTGGATGTTTTCTGCAAACACTGGGGAGATGGCTAAGCTAATCCACCTTGACAGAGACACTATCGTAATTGTACACCAACATGATGATCATTTAGACGTCACTTTCTTTGGCTGCCTAAGACTTTCGCACGGTGCTGTATCTTCCTTGAATCCTGCTTCCTGCCCCCCCAGCGGACATGCTTCGCCCCATGCTGCACGGCGAGCGCTATGTGGCCGGGTACGGGCTGCAGACGGGAGAGATCCACACCCTGATCTACAACAACCACCCCTATCGGGCCTTTCCCGTGCTGCTGTTGGACGTGGTTCCCTGGTACCTCCGCATGTACATCCACACGCTGACCGTCACCAGCAAGGACCGGCCAAACAAGCCCAGTGAGCATGGCTGCCTCCTGGCCTCTTCTCACACACCCTCCTGAAAAGAGGAAGGCTCGTTCTCACTTTATTTTTCTCCCCCCGTCTTAAGGCTACATTCATTACCAGCCCTCTAAGGACCGAGTGCGCCCCCACCTGCTGGAGATGCTCCTCCAGCTGCCCCCCAATTCTGTCACGGAGGTGACCGTGCAGTTTGAGCGGGCACTACTGAAGTGGACGGAGTACACGCCCGACCCCAACCACGGCTTATATGTGGGGTGAGCTGCGTTTTTTTTCCTGGGCTTTTTAATATTTGTATGAATGGTCGTCTAGGTTAGGGTTAGGGTTAGGTCTTAGCTCTTAATCTGCTGTCTGGCTGCTGCACCCATAATGCCGTGTTGGTTGCCCAGGCTAAGTAGTTGGATGCAGACTTGCTGCAACCTCCAGAAATTTTAATTTTGTCGCGTTTTAAGGGAACCGAAGGGCTGGTGCAGATGAAAGCAACTCTGTTTGGCCTCCTGTCTTAACTCTGCAGGTCCTCCATAATCAGTGGGCTGGTGCCAAGTGTTGTCGCCATGGCTACCAACAGCTCCCAGGAGTTCCCCCTCTTCAGCACCTTGTGAGTGTGACCTGATTGTCTCTGAGCAGTGTCGACCCAGGGTCGGTTCTGTCGAAACGCTGCTGATTCGCCTGTGTTGCATCTTCCCCAAGCTTCCCGTGCAAGGAGGAGTCCAGCTACTTTGTGCGGGTGTACACGGAGCCCCTCCTGGTGAACCTGCCCACGCCGGACTTCAGCATGCCCTACAACGTCATCTGCCTCACCTGCACAGTCGTTGCCGTGGGCTACGGCTCCCTGTATAACCTCCTGACCCGCACCTTCCAGGTGGAGGAGCCGAGCCCCGGTCTGGCCAAGCGCCTGGCCAACGTCATCCGCTACTTCCGCGGCGTGCCGCCGTTGTGAGGTCATTGCTGCACCGCTAAGGACTGCAGAAAGGGTTCTTTCATCCTCATGCACTGGGGGGATTTGCAGCAGGTGAAAGTCAATTGCGGTGGCGTTACTGAAACAGAACTTTGTGGCGTTTTATTTTCTTGGTTTGGATCTTAAGACTTGAGATTTGTCTGCTGTATTTATTTAAGAGTTTGGAAATTCATGGGGGGGTCTTTTCTCCCTCCCCCCCTTGGAAAACATTGTCGGAGCTTCACTGGAACGTACCTCGAATTCACAGCGTGATACGACCCTCCTGCCCTTCATTAGCGTTGACTGGCTGTGCGGAAGGAAACTTGTGAATTCACACTTTTGACTGAGATCTGTTTTGGATCTTAGAATGTTGGCCTTAAGTTAAAAAGTTAAGTTAAAAAAAATGTGAAAAAGAAGCGTGCTTTTTCAGGGAAAATGACTCCATCCAAGAAGTTCTTTTTCTCCTAGAAAATTCATTTTTTAGAAGAGAAAATTATTGCCTATGGTTATGTGGTACTTATGCTTTTTAAATTGCTGCACTTGAGTAATTATGACCGCCCCCCTCTTCCTCTGGAGCCAGAAGATTCCACAAGGCAGTGCATACTTTCTCAGGCTCTTTTACTGATCATCCCTCTTCCCATATGTTAGGAATGTCCCTGCTGGACTGAGTATTAAAACCATAACATGGTTCTACTGCACTTCCAGATTTCAGCTATGGGTTTTCGATTGATGCTACACTTGCATTCATATTTTTTGAAAAACACGACTGGCCAGGGAGACCAGGGTACATGGGGGGGGGGGGGGGTGCGGGTGCGGGGGCGCTTTGGGTGGATTACAGGAAGAGAATATAGTTTCATTTAAAAAAACAAAAAAAAAACCTGATTGTTTTAAAGTTTTCATGCTTTGCAGTAAATCACTTCCTAAAATCTAAACTAAAGTTGACCAAAAATCTGACATAAAACGTTACTTGTATGGAAAATTATAGGGTTTTAAAGAAATGTTTAGGTTTTCGGTAGTAAGTACCAACCAAAAGTTCTAACTTTTTTCCTGTAAAATTTTGAGATCGCCACACTGCATTTTGGATTTTTACAAGTGGTAAGCAACCTGTCTGCCCTATCCAATCTAACATTAATCCCAAAGCTACTAAGAGTTTTACCTGAATGCAGCCTGAAACCCACAGAGACTGTGTGTGTTTTGTTCCATGCATGCAACAGCTGGCTAAAGGTATTTTTCGAGCTGTTTTTGCAAGTGCTCCAGCAGGAATGGAATGCTTGTCGAGCAAAGGGGGGGGGGGAGATGTCTGGCAGGGTCTGGAGGTCTGACGACACCATCCAGAAATCCAGGGCAGCGTCCAGCTGGCAGGGGCCCATGCGGCACTCGCTGTCTCGACCGGCCCCCCGCCCCCGACTACATCCTCGGGTACACAGCGGCCTGCCTGTCCTGTCCTGGCACCCCAAGGGGAATGCAGTCATGGGAGGGCTTCCCAAACATGCATTCCGCATGCATCATTCTGCCCGCTTTTTGCCAAGAGCTTTCTTATTGCATATTTGAGGAATCTGTTTCCAGTTGAGCTGACCAGGCCCCGCGCAGTGCTTACACCATAATGTCTGTCGCAGACAAAGCCTTCCTGTCCCCCCCAGTCTCCGTGGCTCCACACCCCAGGAGTCAGAAACAGAGGTCCCTTTCATTGCCGGTGAGAACTGCCTTGTAAAAATTGCATCGGTTCGATCTTGTTGTGCTCTGTGTGCGCCGGCTTGGGCATGCATGTGTGCAAGTGGGCATCCATGTGTGGCAAAGGGCCAACAAAGTTACCGGCTGCTGGTTGTGTGTACAGCCGTGTCCAGTTTACGGCCATCATGTTAAAGCTGTTTTGCTGCACTCAACTGGCTGTGGTCAGTGTCCTGCATAAACACATGCCGACTGCTAAAATGTACAATAGAATCCCTTTGGTAATGTGGAGACTCCTGGTTAGCCATGACATTTTATTGACCCTGGTACAAATGCGTGTAAAACCATGGAAAGCTTACAGCAAACGAAGCTGATAAGAGCCACGAGCATCCAGAAATGCAGCGGGTTCAAGTAAAGGAAGCAGGTCCCCAGTCCATCAGCAGGGGTCACTGCAGGCGTGGCCACACGTGGTTCTGCAGCACTTCTGCTCGCCGGGACACTCCCCGTCGTGGTAACAGAATTCTGCACACATTGGGGTCCCACTGGGGCGGGTGCAGCGACCGGGCTTCACTAATGGCAGAGAGGGGGTGTCAGTATGACGGCGCAGCTGATGTAACAAGTACTAAATAGGCGCACGCAGTACCTGTGTAGGGGGCGACGCATTCGTGGCCACATCCGTTATGGCAGCACTTCTCATCTTTGGGGCAATCGCTGTCATCGGCACAGAACTCGGCACACATCCCGGAGCCCCGCCTCCTCTGGGGACACACCCCTGGCTTGGCTTCAGGAGCAGGAACACAAGAATCGGGGGCAATACCGCATTAGTCTTCCTGCTGGCTGTCAGCCATAGCTGTCGGCTGTAGTTTAATTGGGCATCCGTGAAAATATATTCTGGTTGCATTATTGCACAAAACATTTCACAGTTGAGCTGTATCACATTAATACTCCTTGAAATATAGAATAAAGTGCAGAACTGTACTCATTGGTAGGGGCGGTGGAAAGTTATAACAATTCCAAAGGCCCCTGAGGGACAGGGGTAGTAAAAAATTTGGAACATAATTGCATTGATCTAGTTTTGGGGCCCAGTATGCTTTCATGGGGCCCAACAAACGAATGGCCTCCTCTCGTTTGTAAATTTCTTATGTTCTTATGTTCTTAACATCATTAGCAGCACTCCTGTTCATAGGTGATCCAAAAGTACAGTCTTTTGGTAAATCTTTATACTGTAAATGTTTGACTACACAAACCCTACTAATTGGACAAGTAAAGAAGCTTTTACTGAAAGCAGGAGGCACGCAGACTGCTCCACAATTGAAGATGCAGCATTTGTCCAGGGCTGGGCAGTCAGCGTCTCCGGAGCACGCCCTTTTGGACGGGACCACGGCCAAGCGCCTGGGACAGTGACCGGGTTTCGGCGCTGGAGGAGGGAAGGGGGCGGTGTCAGCACGGCGATGGGCAGCTCTCAATACCCCGATCGTACCGTGAACACATGCGTTGATTGACGCTTCGGCAGCTGTTCATTTTGGTGCCAAAGTCATGCAACTTTCCAATGTTAAAGTGGGAATTTTTAAAACTAGACGTGCTTACGAGCCGATGGAACAAAACACTGTGTTCTACTCCCTGCGCAGTAGTGCCTAAGAAACCAGAATTACTGCATATTAATTATACAAAGAAAACAAAATAGCTTATAATCTATAGTGGAAATTTCAGACTAAACAAATACTGATACAATACTGCAACTCCACCACTGCAGTTATGTACAAAGCCAGTGGGTTATTATTTGTAAGTACTGAGGAACGCTTCAGATGTTCAGAAACTAAAACCTTCTGAAAACTCTGTTGGATTGCTTGTGCAATTTCCGCACGGTAAGAAAACATAAACATACTTAATGTTCCGTGAGCTAATTCAAATTTACAAATCAATATACATTATGCATATGATAGGTGTTCACAATTCCATTTAAACACAAAGCCCATGTAACTACACATCAGTTGTTGCTTCCCAAAAGTTACATTAATGATCTTCTTCAAACAAGGACTGTGAAGAACTTATTTTCGGCAACAGATGAATGTATATGTATGTGTTTCCTGCTCACCCGTTGAATTGTGTCCAGCGGTGATTGAAGACGGACTGCCCCATTCGAACAAGTGTAGCACGACACACAGAAAAAGAAAAGCTCCAGCCAGCCTCATCTCTCCAGCTGCAAATTCTTTTATTTAAGCAGCAGCCGTAAGTACCTAAGGTTTTAAGCCAAATTAGTGTAGAGGGGCGGGTGGGAGGTAAGGAGCCTTCCGCTGGGTCCATACGCCGCCGCTTTTAACTTGTAATCGATTCTAAAACGATTCCCCGTACTGGGTATCGGTTTGGAAGACGCATGGATAAGCGGATAATTTTATTCCGCCTAACTTCTAAATGAGAGTCAGATGTTAATTTCCTGGCAACATTCATGTGAAACAAATTTCTCCATCAATGGTGTGCCTTAAAGCGGGGGTGTCAAACTTGTTGCACATTAACTCCGGCCAGGAGGGCCCGCTTTTTTTTAAACTCTTTACTAGATTCCACAATATAGACAAACTGTAACATGTCAAAGAAAACTTCGAAGCGTAGCCCCATAGATGCAATTCAGTCACTACCACACGTATACATATAATTTATGTATGTATACAGTTTTTATTACTCGATTTATATAAATATGAAAGGATAGCTGTAAGTCATGTTTGAATTATGAAATCACATAAAAAATAATACTACACGTTTGTATACATTTTCCCTCACCCTGTATATTTACTGTATTCACCAAGTAGTGATAAATAAACACCTGAAAATAAGCGAGAGCTGAAAACCTGTCCGGCCACTCACTTCTCGTCACTTACATGACAATTACTTTCCCTTCTCTCCTGACAATTAAAAGCGCAGAACTGTTTCTACTAACAGTTCTTTTATTTCGCTCGTTGTCAGACGCCCCCCATAAGGGCTTATATGTCTCAGCACAGTGTGAAAGCGCCGCCTAATATCATATTCCATCCGCGCTTTAGTGCCGCCCAGTGGGAAAACTCAGAATAGCAGCGTTTTTTTTTTTTATTAAAAAAAAAAAAATAAGATTCGCTGTTTTTCCAAATCAGTGTTGTCATTCTAAAATCATTCTGAGGGCAGGACCATAAGCTTTGTCGATTTTTAAAAATAAATTTACGCGAGCTGCATGAAACGAAGCAGCAGATCGTATACACTTAACTGTAAATGGGTAGCGTTCTGCTACATTAGGGTAATCAGATAATCCATGTCAGGGAGCACACTTTCAGCTACTCCAGATTTAACATGTTAATTTAAAACTGAAAGGCTCCTGTGCTTTCTTCTGTTCATGCCCGTGACATGAAAATAAAGATGGATATATTTTTAAATGGTGATTAATCGTCATTGTTGACACACCACAGCACGCAACAACGAAATGTGTCCTCTGCATTTAACCCATGTGACATTGTGACACAGCAGGGGGCAGCTACGTGAGCGCCCGGGGAGCAGTGCTTGGGGACGGTACCTCGCTCAGGATACCTCAGCGGTATTTGAGGGTCGGGGACTCGGACCGGCAATCTTTCAACTACACGGTTGTGTCCCTAACCACTACACCACCTGCCTGCCCCATATGATATATGATTAATGCCCAACTGTCCCCAAGGCCCAGTATGAGTACAGCCACTTCCTCTCATGAGCTCAATTGCTTCTTCATCACTTGATACACAACATTTTTTCATTTCTCTGTCACCTCTCTAGAATTACGTCAGAATTCCTTTCGTTCGAGAGAGTACAGTGCTGTTCAGTAGTGTAAATAAACTAATGATTTTAAACAATAATCAGCACCTGTATAAGCAATATAATGACAAATACCTTATACGGCTAGACCTATGCGTTATATTTTTCATTAGTATTAATCAAGAAGACACAGCAGAAACAAGCGTGCAGCAGCTCAAGACTTTACTTCCTCTCTCACTCCTCTTTTCCCGCCTCCAGGTCATCAGCGGCACCTAGTGACCGCATGCTCAACTCCCAGTTTCAGGGTCAGCACATAACATAAATATACACATTCTTCTCTGCCTAAGGCAGGGGTCGCCAACCTTTTTAAAGCCGAGGGCTACCTTAAGATTACCGAATGGCTCGAGGGCTACCAGCTCAAAACA
>JAODKL010000107.1:27302082-27320680 GCA_026780765.1 Petrocephalus schoutedeni
GTGTTCCTGTTTCCGAAATCCTGTATTCCTTTTGGAATAAACGTCTGTTTCCCAAGCCGCCAGCAGTATGGGTCGTAAATCGCACCGCAACCGTGACAGTATAAATCCAGAACAAATTTTTTTCAACCAATTAGTTGAATGTTACAATATAATTTTATTTTTTCAGCATATTACAGCATGACATTGTCTCAATGTGCTGTACATTATCTCAGCCTAAAGCCCCCAGTGAGCAAGCCAGAGGTGACAGTGGCAAGGAAAAACTCCCTTAACCCTTTTCCCGTGATAATTTCCCCATGTGAAATTTGCCTACTGTTTAATGATGCTCTGGGGTCAGACTGACCCCAAACACGGGATAGGGGTTAAAGGAAGAAACCTTGGGAGGAACTAAAGGGGGAGCCTGTCCTCCAGGGGCTGGCAGAGGAGGTCAAATAAACAGGATGGCATAGTCCTAATTTACACCATCCAAATATTAAGGTTTCAGTCTTAATGCGCATGGCATTTGATGTGGATGGCATTGATGGCAGGAGGAACAGTGGTGCAGCATCAGGGAAGGAAGGGGAGACATAAGGACAAAGGGCAGGCAGGGCAGGAAGGACGTCATCAGGCAGGCAGCATGGTAGGCAGAATATCTTGATATTTTTCTCTCCAGGTGGCATACCCCAGGAGGGGTAGTGTAAATAAAAAATACAAGTGCATTGGCCAAAGTAGGGTAGACTAGAGGCAAACAGTTACATGTGTGAAAGCAGGCATGGGGAGTCCCTGAACCTCAGCACTCCAATTCCACAAGGGAGTGTGAAGCTAGAGTGACAGCGCTGCCAGTTCAGTTCATCCAAAGCCAATGGCCCCGATCCCCAGCCAGCTCTTCACCTTATGTTGTAGGCCTAACTAGGAGCGAGCAGGTAGCTAGAGTAGAACTAGAGTCATTATGAGCTAGGCTAAACAAGTACGTTTTTAGTTAAGACATGAACAAGTTCATGTTTAACATGTTTAACAAGAACAAGTTTAACAAGTTCAACGGGGTATTACTAATCAGTGATGTAATCTCCTTAAGTAGTTTTGTAGGAATTGGGTCTACAAGGCTAGTAGGAAATTGAAGTTCAAAAGTTCTGATTGTTTTACTGGAGAAAAAGATTCAAATGTGTCACTATCAGTATTAATAGGACTAGTGGAAGATTGGTAGTTGTATGTAGCTACAGACATGCTCCGGATGGTCTGTCTTATCTTAGTTATTTTACCATTAAAATATGTAATAAAATCATCACTCCAAAGAGCTTCTGGGACTTGTGAGTTTAACATTGTTAACCTAGACAGAGAGTCAAACAGGAATTTAGGATTGTTTTTGTTCTCTTCTATTAGTCTGGAGAGATACACAGACCTATCAGTCAGGATTGCTTGTCTATACTTAGATCCAGGTGGATCTAAAAACTTCTAGTTTAGTTGACCGCCATTTCTGCTCTAGCTTGAACCTGTTTAAGTTCACGTGTATGATCAGAGTACCAGGGGACAGGTTCCTTATCCCTATGCTTTATTGTCTTAAGTGGAGCTACAAGATCAAGAGTGCTGTGAAATGACTTCACCGTGTTCACAGTTACCTGTCCAAGTTTATTTTAACTTCAGATGTAAGGTTGAATGACTGTGGAAGTTGGAAACAGATCCCCTCCTTGACAGTCTGCCGAACAAATACAGAGCAGATTTCTCAGCACAGTATGCAGTTAACCTGTCCTTTCACTACATTCACAAACCTCTGGACTCCCCCAACACATATGCCAGGACCCTGTTTATTGGCTTCAGTTCAGCATTCAATAATATGGTTCCATTGCATCTCCACAGCATGCTGTGGGCAACATAGTGCCCTTTAGCCAGAACTATGAAGGAGGGTCAGTTATTTAATTATTTGGCAAATACTGTTTTTTTAAATAAGAGTATAAATCTGGAAATATTAAGACAAGTACAAGTACTACTTTTCTGGATGTAGTTAAAGAAGATGCAAAGCAATGGAATGATGGTTTTGCTTTTCATTATGTCAAGTTCTCTTTGCGACACTCACTGAAAAGCAATGACTCTTGTGCATTGCATTCCCACATGGTAAAACAGTGTGTCACGTCGATTGTTTTTCTGTGTATGCTGAAGTCGTTTTTTCATTTCAAGGTGGCACGAATTCCTCTCCATAGTTTTTATGTTCTAAATTACAATTTTACAATTGTGTTAGGACAGGTAAGTGATTTAGGCTAGGGTGTGTTTTCACTTACACCAAAATTTGGGTTACATCACTGTCGCAGGAACGGAACTGTATCATAGCCTGAGGACTCCCTATACTTATGAATGAGGTTGGACTTTAGTCATCATTTGAAGACACCCAATGACTCAGCTGTTCTGACATCTAGGGGAAGTTAATTCTGCCACATAGTGCCTTGCAAAAGAATTCACCCCCCGTGGCATTCTGGCTATTTTGTTCCCTGACAACCTGGAATTTAAATGGCATTTTGTTTGCCCCTGGGCCAATATGAAAATTCCAAAATTTCTCTGGCCCAGCTCATTTAGTTTAGGAGTTACACTGGCTTGAAATTCAATGAGATTTGTCCTTCATTCGCAGAAATGCTTGGTCGGCCATTTCAGATGCCTGTATCTTTGCAACTGTAACACCTAGACACCTAAAGAACTGTGGATATACACATCTTAATTCCAAATATGTATGGATTTAGCTTGTAGCATGTACCCAACTTAAGATAAATAGTTATTTCTGTAATCTGTCAAGAGGCCCAGAATCTCAAAGGGTAGTAAAAATATAGTCATTTCATTGTGTCATTCAAAAATTCTAGGTTCCATTTACAACATATAAAAAAGAACGGTACTTTCTGTCTTAAGGGATTTATTGTTTTGACAGTTTTACTGACAATTTGAAGCTCATTTGTCCACCATAAGCACTGTTTGCAGCCATTCAAACTATGCATTCATGTCGGGCCCCTCTGTTATATGCAACCACGAAGCAATCACATCCCAACAGTGCCATGAAAATAAAGAAAATGAAAGATAGGAAGCATCTGACAGAAGGTTTGCCTAAGAAGATCAGTTTCCGTACCACAAACAATGAAATTATGATTTGTAGCAGGTTATCATCACCACAAGCCTGTGGCCATTTGTGAAGGGGGACGTTAAATGGAAATCAAGATAATGAAAATTACTGTTCTTTTTAGGAGACTTAAAAAGTTACTTTTGCCAACAGGTATAATCAAGGAAAACCTTTTGTGGATTTCGGTGTTTCCTGTTTATCTCCTGTTGTCCATTTTCAGTCCCATATGCTTGGTTAGAATTCCTGCCAATCGATGGTGATCAGCCTGCGATGTGGGAGGAGCAGAAAGTCCAAAGAAGCATGCACCCAGAGGCAGCCGACTGACTTGGCTGAAAATAGGGAAAACCCTGTTTGTTCCTTGATTTGTGGTGTTTCGTATGCTCGACGTTTGAGTCAGACGTCGTCCTTCTTGCATTTATACACGGGTAAAGGGACCGGCTAGGCAAGAGCCGCGCACCTAAATATTCACACAGTGTGTCGCTATTAAGCCGCAGTAGTAAAGTGGGCGGGCGCCACCCTGTGTATCTTTTGCTTAGGTACAGTACGTAGGAGGAAAGGTGCCCTGCACTTCGGTCTCCTGCTTAACTGTTACAGTGTCCTGGCCTTGACCGGGGGCATAACAGTTAGTTTATCAGAGCACATTGTTTATTTAAAATCATTAAAAATATAGGAAGAAATTGTAAAAAAAAACAATAAAAGATAAATATAAATTATAACCTTCTCTGGCTTTGAAATCTAATAGTAAGTTCACGCTACACTACTTTTAACGTCTTCAGATCGTCTTACTGTTCATGCTACATGACTTGTCTTGTAATTGGCGGTCTTTAAGTCGGTATACTTTACACAGTACACGACTGATCAGGGACAGGGGGTCACACACGACAAGATCTTTCACCAGGAGAAAACACTGACGAGTCCCATTGAAATAAATGAGAAAAACGTTTTGAGTATCTCACCAGCTAAAACGGAATTTCTGATGTGAAGAATTGGTAACTTGTTAAGTTACTTTAACTAGTTAAAACTGAAATTTCCGATATAAATATAATGCATCTTATCTATTGAAATCTAGTAACACATACGCAGTTACAATGGATTTTCTGATATCAAGAATTTGCATTCTGACTAGTTAGAACTGGATTTGTGATGTCCTCTTGAAGTGGATTGAAGCTAGCCTATTAGACTCTCTTTAATCATTTAGTGTTTCATTGTAGTACACTACAACGTATTGAAGCGATGGTGAGATGGCTCTGCCGGTGCTACAGAGTAATAGTTGCATTTTAGTACAATATACGATTCATGTAGGCAAAATGAAAGTACGTTGTAATTAAATCGAACTGGTGCGCTTTACAATTTTTAGAATATACTGCTTTGACTACTTTTTGAAAATCTGAATTCTTGGTCATTCTTTGCTACTGTGTAATACAAATACCTCCGAGGTCTGCTTCGCCATCAGTTACCAGATATAAATAAAACCTGCAGAGCTAACTAAAGTAATCGAAATGAAATGCTACTTCCCTGTTTTCTAGTTACTAAACATGCTTGGAAAATAATGGATCAGTAGTCACACAGTCGATTAAATGTCGTTTAATACAATTACCTCAGATAAATGTGTGAATTGCACGCTACTTCCCTCTAAAATAAATGTTCTCGTCTAATAAATTAATATATAATCTGTTTTACACTTCAAAACTTCCCTTACTTCAAAATGCAATTTCTGCCTCAATGCACATTTTGAAGGCGAAAATGAACGTGCACCAAACGTGTCGCCACCATGTACACACGCAAGGCTTGATCTCAGTGGATGGACAGCCACGAAATACGGTGCTGAATTCACTAGCAGACGGTGCTGCGGGGAGGTGAGGCGCTGGCTCGCGCCATTTGTTTGCAGCCTCGGCGTCGTCGCTAGGCAGGTTGCTAGGCGAGTGACGAAAGCACGTCGCCGGCTATTTGCTGCCTGCCACAGTCGCCGCTCGTTACTTCTTATGTAGAAAGGGGCGCTAGCGGAGGCTATTTTCCTTTCAGAGCGGGAAGCAAAGTTGGCGAAAAAAAATACCCAACAGCTGGCCAATATGCCTCGTGTCTATATAGGAAGATTGAGTTACCATGTTCGAGAAAAGGACATCCAGAGGTTTTTCAGCGGCTACGGAAAACTCCTGGAAATCGATTTGAAAAACGGGTGAGCGAGACAAGGGGCCGCGTGCTTGGTGTGGACGTCTAAGCGCGCCCTGCGCGTCTACGGGAACTCGCATAACTACAAAAGGAAAAAATGATTAAAAACGCCAGATTCGGTGTCGGACGCAGTTATCCGTACAGTCCGAGGGGAAGCAGTATTTTGTAGTTAACGACTGTTGCGTCGCTTGTGTGGCGAGCACGAGAAGTTGCCGCGTGCACAAAATGGCCGTCCGAGAGGGCTGCGAGGCCGCGGCGGCCCGGCCGTGTGATTCTGGCCCTCGGCGCTCCCTGCGGCGTCCCTTCTGCATTTTGCATTCTTGCAATGGAAACGGATTGTAACGGCCCGGGTAGCTGAATCGCGCTTTAGATTTGCATTTACATAAGCGGGGTGCCCTTACTGTGTATGTATTCGGCTGGCTAGGTAGCCATGTTTGTTTGCTACTTGGCTACAATACGTTTCGGCCGTATGTTGCTGCACAGTCGCTTTAACCAGGTGTTTAATCGGAGCGATGTAGTTTTAATTTTTCTTTTGGGTTTCTTGCCGTTGTTCGGGCTAAAATACGAGACAAGAAGCCCGGGGCGCGTTCATTAGCCTGTCTAGGCCGTCATTACTGAGGATGGTTTGTGTATCTTATAACGGGACGGAATTTTACAGGCTGAGTTTTTAGCGTTTGGCCGCTAGTTCGAGAAGTTTTCGCGGCGTATCCAGCTGCGTACCGGTGCCGTACTCTTGAAAGGAAAGTTGTGCTTGGCTTGTTTTGTACGTTTTTGTCTCACGTTTATTTCTTTTTCTCCTGACCCCCCAGGTATGGCTTTGTGGAATTCGACGACACTCGCGATGCGGACGACGCGGTCTACGAGCTGAACGGGAAGGAGCTGTGCGGGGAGCGGGTCATCGTGGAGCACGCCCGGGGACCTCGGCGTGATCGCGATGGATATGGTGGGGCTTCACGGGGGCGCGGGCGCTGTACCCGCGGTGAAGACGCGCGACACGCGTCCGAAAGTAGCGTAGCCTTTACACTGAGTTTTGTCCGACTTGGGGGGGGGGGGGGGTTCCCCTTTTAATTAAATTAAGTGTGATGAATATTTACCGTACTTGTGTGTTATACTCTGGTCCAGTAACATGGACCATGGTGGGATTATTAAATCACTTTAGGGCTGGAGTTTTACATTAGAATCTGCTTTTTGAACAAGTTTACAATCACTTGGAGGGTGGGAGAGTAAGTTTTCCTTGCAACTTCAGGTGGGATTGTTTCTTTATCCAGTTCGTTTTCATCACTGACCAAAGTCACAAGATGGTGTTCCATGCAGTGGTGAGATAGCTACTGGTGGAACATGTAACCTTATTTGTATTTGGGGGGTTGGTGGGTGGATGGGTCAGGTATATTTGTATGGCAGCTGCAAAATTTAAAATTGTTAAATGTTTGGTGTTTAGCAGGATGTAATGGTAAAGTTATGAACAGATTGGCTGAAAAATAAGTGGAACAGCTGTCATGTAAATAACCAAGGTTATAACTTGTGAAGTTGCAATGTATCTACCTTCTCAATTTATCATTAACAAAGTCCTTGATGTTTCAATTTGAAAGAGTCCACTGCGGGCTGAGTCCGAGTCCATTGAGGCTAAGATGACTGCCTGTCCCTGTGGCCTTGGCTTTCACCTTACAATGTGTGTGTGACCTTTGCCCTTTGACCCTTTGGCTGACCTAACCGGAAGCCATGATGACAACAGCCTTTTGCCAATAGACCAGGGTGATGGTGAGGAATCCCGTTGGTTTTTATGTTGACAGAAATAACGGAGTGGTTTTAGCAGAAGCGTGATATTGCCGCTATATGTTCTGCTTTGTAAAAGGAGTTTTCTTCGAGTCTGCCTGTCATCAGTCAAGCAGTGGGAGTGCCTTATAAGCCAGTAATACCACCACTTTTAAATGCATTGTCACTTAGGTTTTTATGGTAGACTGATAATTCTGCCTTTTTAAAATGCATTTTTTCTTTGGGTTTGTGGTATTAAGTGTCCCTTGTCTTTTTGCTGTGATCATTTCTTGGAAAACATTGCTGCTCATTGGAATTTTGACCAGGAACAGCAATCTAGATTTCTGCAGCCACTTCAGTTGTCACACTTTATAGTACACACAGGTTGGCATTGTTTGAGAATAGCCCACTTCTGTCAGGTTTGCAGACTACTGTAGTCATTAAAATAAGTTGCTCTCTTCAAGGGTCATTTGAGCATGAGGGAGGTTTCATGCGCAAGCCAACAAGGACTGTCTCAAGGTCCAGATCCAGACTCTCCATGTCTTTATTTTGTTAAGGTTCCCTTTTTTTAAATCCTATGGAGAACATGCGTTCTTGCCATTTCACCATGCTAATTGTCTGTTCTTCCTGTTGTTTGAAGGCATTAGTGGTTACAGCAGGAGCCGCTCCGGAAGAGATAAGTATGGGCCACCGGTTCGCACTGAGTACCGGCTCATTGTGGAGAATCTGTCCAGCCGCTGCAGTTGGCAGGACCTCAAGGTGCGTATGGACACTGGGCTTATTGGGGTTTTGAAAGTTCATGTTGTGATTATTTTATATTTTTGCTACATTTATTGGACAAATGAGTTACTCTGAATAAGCTAGGCAAATAAGTAATTTCTGCCAGTAGTTTTACTGCAAGTTGTGCCAAACATCTCTATGGAATTGAATATTTCAGTTGGTTGGAAGACTTTTGATGATCAGCTCATGTTGACGCAAATGCACCACATTTTGTTAAACGGCAAGGGCAGAAATGATTGATTTGCTTGAAGAATGCATTCAGAGCTTATGCAAAAGCAGATGAAGTAAACCTTTTTTTAAGTGTACCATATAGTACACTGCAATCACTCAAGGAACAATCACTGAAATTGCGGAGCTTGCAGGGTTTTCGTTTGTTTAGCAAAATGTATTAATAGTCTTTAACTTTCTTGATACTCTGTGACACATGCTGCTTCTAATCTCTTCACACAGGATTTCATGCGACAGGCGGGTGAGGTAACATACGCGGATGCCCACAAGGAGCGCACAAATGAGGGTGTGATTGAGTTCCGCTCCCACTCCGACATGAGGAGGGCCCTTGACAAGCTGGACGGGACTGACATCAATGGCAGGAAGATCCGCCTTGTGGAGGACAGACCACGCCGGCGCCGCTCGTATTCTGGCAGTCGGTCAAGGTAGCTACCAGCATTACTTCAAGGATTATGCTTGTCCTGGTGTGAACTCCAGGGAATTTGAAGTGTGATGAGGCATAACTGTGTGGCACCTGTGTGTTCTGTATGTTGGTGGTGTGGCTCCTAATTTGTATTGTCGGAAAGTCTGACACCAGTTGTAGAAGCTGGGTGACGAGTGAGGAGTGTTAAGTTTTGTTGGAATGACCGTAGTAAGTGAATAACATTTTAAGATGGCCATTTTTGCTCTCGAGGTGTGAGACAACTGTGTGACCTGTTTAGTGCACGACCTGGGATGTTCTTTTGGCCATCTTTTTGTGGGTTTATTGGGAGTAGTCAGTCCAGCTTCAAGGTGTTATCTTTTGGTGTTTTTGATGCATCTATGCAGGTCATATCTGG
Source organism: Petrocephalus schoutedeni (assembly GCA_026780765.1). Lineage (NCBI taxonomy): Eukaryota > Metazoa > Chordata > Actinopteri > Osteoglossiformes > Mormyridae > Petrocephalus > Petrocephalus schoutedeni. The sequence goes on from JAODKL010000107.1 coordinate 27,310,900, forward strand.
CCGCCTTTGTAGTCATCAGCCTTACCGGAGACAAGTATAGTAAAGTGGGTGTGCAGCATGGAATTTGACAGTGTTTTCAGTGCAGTTATTGATTTGCCTCTGTAGCATATTCCTCTAGATCAACAGAACAATCCTCTAGTGTAGCAGTGGTTCTAAATGCTGCCTCCCCTCTTGGTGTACTGAAAGTAGGGCTGAAGATCCTGGGGAGGTTCTTCAATTCATGCTTTCAGTTTATTTGGTGAGGGGGCATGCTTGATGAGCTGTCTTTTGGGTAGGGGAACTGAGGGACATGGTCTGACTGTGTGATGTTCAGCATCTAACCTGTTATGAAAACTATACTGTTTTGAGCTATGATTTTGATGGGGTTTCCCCCTTGGTTTTAAATTTTACAGTGCAATGAACACCCTTTAGGAGAAAAAGATGGTATGTGGTGTCTGGTAGACTGTTGGGAATAGTTTCCTGCAAGTTGGCATGGGTGGATTATTAAGAGGGGACTTATGCCTTAAGGAGGCATTTTCCTTTTCACATGCCAGCTTGTAAGAGAACCAGTTTTTACAGAACAGGATAAACTTTTGTCATTGTGCGCTGTAGAGAAGTGGGGATTCTTAGTGCCCTTTGTGATATGCAGGTCCCGTAGCCGCCGTCGATCACGCAGCAGGAGCCGTCGCAGTAGTCGATCACGGAGCAACTCCAGATCACGTTCACGGTGAGCTACTTTGACATTTTGTGCTGCTGGGTGTCTTTCTGATGTAGTCTTACTATGGATTTCACCCTGCAGGTCTCGGTCACGTGGCCGGAAGTCCAGATCCCGATCCCATGCCAGGAAATCTCGATCCAGATCTCGTGGCAGAAAGTCAAGATCCCGTTCCCGTGGTGGGAAATCTCGCTCTCGATCTCATGGAGCAAAGTCACGATCTAGGTCCCGTGGTGGAAAGTCACGCTCTAGGTCCCGTGGTGAAAAATCTCGCTCAAGGTCCCGTGGCGCAAGGTCTCGCTCTAGGTCCCGGGATGGAAAATCTCGTTCCCATTCTCGTGGTCGGAAGTCTCGGTCTCATTCTCGGGGGCAGAAGTCTCGCAGTCGCTCTGCTGGACGCAAGTCCCGCTCAAAGAGTCGCTCCAAACCAAAATCGGAACGTGACTCTCGTAGTCACTCAAAGGAGAAATCTGTTGAGAAGTCTCGCAGTCGCTCGCCTTCCCCAGTGGAGAACGGGAAAGCAGAGTGTGCCAAGTCGGCCTCTCACTCTCCATCCCCCCCTGCTGAATCAAAGTCCCCAGCAAAGCGCTCAGCCTCTCGTTCCCCATCCCGCTCCAAATCTCGGTCCCGCTCACGGTCCCGCTCTAGGTCTGCTTCCCAAGACTGAGGATGATAATTCCCAAAGCTGAAGGTGTTTTTTTTTTTTTTTTCACCCCCCTCCCCCATTCATTAGAGGGGATTCTATCAGTTGCACACATTGCCTCCTGTAAATGTATGGTTTTATCTTAATTTGGTTTCTTCAAAATTTTCAAAAGATGTGTAGAATCTAATAATTGGCTCTGGTGGTGGTATTAAAAGGTGTGATGTGTAAATCAGTACAAGTTGCTAAGAGCCACGAACCAGAGCTATTGCTTTATGGGCCCATTTTGTAAGTACTGAAATTTCACTGGCGTGTTTACTATTGAGAGCTTAATTCTGTTATTCTCTGCTGATTTTTTTCTATTTTTTTTATTGAACTGCTTGGTCAGAATCTGGATGCTAGTAGTGTTTGGATTAGTAAAGCCTTATGAGTGTAGAGCCCCTGCCTTCTCCACATGTACATTTTTTTAACCCCCCCCCCCCTCCCCCATTCACTTAAGCTTGGCATCAGGTTTTTTGATTGTACGGGCAAGTTTAGATAAAGCCGTTTTATTTCTTGAGTATCGCACGTCTGTGTTTTTTCCCCCCCAGTGTGCATATACGTGAAGCCTGACGGGTTTTTACTGTACATTAAAGGTTATTAAAAACTTGGGTTTCATTTTTGTGTGATGCTGTTTCCACTGAAGTTTGTTGAAAATTGTTTCGCTTTAAATTTGCGACCACCGCATTTTCATGCAACCTGGGATTATCGGAAGTATGGACGTTATTTTGCTCTTACGTGTTAGGGTGTTGTCATTTGGCTTTTGCGCCTTGTGCTTTTTTAAAGGGAAGGCGTGAAACCCAGCCTATTCCTTGTGAGTTTATAAGTTGTGTCTTATACGTAGTAATGGAAACGATCGTGCGTATTCCAGAATCGATCGCAAGATTTTATTCAAGAAGCTAATTCATCCCTCACATTTGCGTTAGCCTCGAGGGGTGAAACTGGGAAGCATCGTGTATTATCCACGCATGCGCACTTGGACACTTTGACCTGCATAGACGAGTGGCTGGTAAGAATAATTTTATTCCCTTACCTAGCTAGGCAGGATGAATTAGATTTTTATTAATAAATTAACCGTGATGGAAACGTATCAAAGAAAACTGAGCCCATGTTGTGCAATCGTATTTTTTAAACAAAAGCAATCGTTTGCTTGCTAGATGGCAAGCCATGGGAATCAAAATAATTGTAAGCCAATTGGCATGCAATGTGCTTTAAAAATGAAATTTTACAGCATTTTCCTTAAACGTGGAACGCGATACCGGCAGTGCTTTAGCAATATGTTCGTGTAATGTTGCATAATATGAAACGAGGGCAGCTATTTTAGTCGCTAGAAAACAATATCCAGTTGTTCAGTTATACGTTTTGTCATATTAATAGGTTTTCATCAAAGTATGGTTCAACGAATTTATTCATTCCGCCATTTTGACATGCGGTAAAATTTAGTGGTGAATTTGGATTTATATAACAACGAGGTTGCATCTATATTCAGCCCGCAGGCTTATCTAAAACAAATATACCGGCTACAATATTACATGTCTCTCAGCGTCTTATGGTCCCATATATTGTATTGCTATCGTTTTTCGTATGTTAACTGATATAAAGCTTGTAGTGTACCGGTTTTGATTAAGCGTATGACCAGCACTATTCGTTTTATATCTCTAACTGTACTGATGACACCCGAGCAAGTAGTTCTGATGTTTTTCATAGGCAAAAGGACGGGAATTAGGCGATTATGGACAATATAAGTAATATTTTCCAGCTATTTGATAAGGTACTTTTCTGTTACATGTTTGGCATGGCAAAGCGACAGTTCCGTTAGTGTTATTGTAGATGTTTAGTTGGTTTTGTAGTTATCGGTCAGAAAGCCTTACCTTTGAGCATACTTTGGTACAGAGACTACGTATTAGTCATTATGGTTTATGCCATTTGTTACAGATTCACGTAATTATTAAGTACATTTGAAGCTACATAAACTTGCAAACGTATTTGAAAACAGTATGAATATTAAATTCATGTAATTTCACACAACTTCTTGCAGTATAGAGCATCCTGGCACAGCACATAGCCCTTATTGTTGTTGAATGTTTCTAAAAACAATATGAAGGGATTTCAAAACGGACCATTTAAGCACTTGCGTGCACCCTAATCGTAAAAAGGTGCAGTGTTGAAACACACTAACGCGCATGCGCAGAGCCTGGCCAAGCGATTGGTCTGGGTTGTGGATCAGCTGTTTATTTCTCTTTACATGAATTTTATGTATGTGTGTGTGTGTATATATATATATATATATATATGCATGCCAAGGTAGTGTACTGCTACGTTCTGTTCTAACAATGTCCTGTTTTAGGCTTTAATGAAATCCAACTGCTTATCTTGGGGAGGGGTAGGGTGCTGGAGCCTATCACAGGCAGTACAAGGCAGCTACACCCTGCATTAAGGTTTCCTGTTCATAAAATTCAAGTCAATGTATGACTGACACAATGTCAAAGTTAATCCACAGCTCTGTTGCTTAGCATTTAATTTGAGTATATGTATGAATGTGTGCAAGAAATCGTTTCATTTTTTTGTGGAATTTGGCAGCTTTTGTGGAAGAGTGGAGAAGAGTGAACGTAGTTAATCTAATATTAACCAAATAATATTTTTCAGTTCTTTCAAATAAAACTGTAGCTTCAAATCAAAACCAGTAGAAAATGGGGTTCCCTGGCTTTTCTTACAATTCAGACACTTCTGAATACAGCCCTATGCCTCTCCCTGCTTTCTAAATAAATTTATAAATAAGGTGATTAATTTTCAACATACCACAGCGCGCAACAACAAACTGTCTCCTCTGCCTTTAACCAATGTGACATTGTGACACAGCAATGGGCAGCTATTTCAGCACCTGGGGGCGGTACCTTGCTCAGGGTACCTCAGTGGTACTCACGGGTCGGGGACTTTAACCGGCAACCTTTCGATTACACAGTCACTTCCCTAACATGATGCATTGACTTGACCCCACTAGTCATGTTTTTTCTGGATTTGCCATAATTGTGAGGTCCTTTGGTCCTCACAAGTACAGCGAAACCTGTACAAACACATATACACTCAATGCTTACAGTACACCATGAATTTAGGCTTTTCAATGCAAATGGAACACATGAACGTGGTGGGTAGTACTTTGGTTCCCTGACGAGACTTACTACGGGGGTAGGGGAGAGTACTTGGGGGAAGGAATTGTATATGAAAATGCAGGACAAATCACTTATTTTCGTGAATCAATATGGGGCACAGTGTTTTACGTATGTTCTAGTTTTTAAGGGGACACCTCACTAAAGTGAATAAAAGGGAAAGTAAACTGCCAGACAAGATAAGCAGACTCTAACGAATACAATGTATAGATAATAAGCAACTTCCTTTTAATGTAGTAGAAATATGTTCATTAAATTGCTTAGCAGTTATGTGGAAAGGCTCTGAATAGTAATGTAATAAGTAATCCGTAAGAAGAGAACAGCATGTCTACATGCCTGTAATGATAAGATGGATAATGTAACTTTGTCATCTAGTAAGGCCAGATTTTGATAATTGACATTTGGTTGTGCAACATATTCACATGGGGAGCATACATTCTTACAGTAAGACAAATAAAGAAATTATCTACAATTCATTTGAATAGGTAAACTAAAGATAAGGCATGAAACATCAAATGTATTGGCCTGCTCTTTGACCATTGTAGCTAACTGTGAACAGTGGTGGAGTACTCAGACAATTTATTAAAGTAAAAGTAGAAACAAACAGGCGAAAATGTACTCTACTAAAGTACCCCATTGACCTTTCTGCTTAAGTAAAAGTAAGAAAGTACTTGTTTGTAAATATACTTTGTTCAAGTAAAAGTGTTATTAAAGTAAAAGTGTTTGTACCCCCTGATGGAACTGTATAACATGGTTAAAATATATGTACTGCTGTACGTATATTTTGTTAAATAGAAAAGTTCAGGCATAATACTGTTGAATTTTCTAATCGAAATATGCAATGAAATCCTGGTTTATAATAAGAAATATATAATTCAGAAATATATTCCATTGTATTAACTGAAATTACGTTTACGTAATTAATTGGCTACGATGATTAAAGCTGAGAAGCACATCTAAGCTGAGTACACAATCTCATCCACATAGTTCAAAAATAGTTCTAACACTACCATATGTGTGTAGGCCTGTGTGATATTCCGACATGTATCACGTGACAATAGAAAAGTGTCATATTTCTGTCATTATTTCATTGTGTCACAAATTGCATTATTGCACACGGCTCTGGTGCAAACAGGATATTTGCGTGAATGGCCCGATTGTCGCTGCCCAATTCATAAGTATCACACATGCCTACACTGTGCCATTTCACAGCACCACCAGGCCTTTAGCGAGCATGCGCCAACAGTTCATAGTTTTCTATTTACATTTATATATTTTATACATTAACATCTTTGTGCAAAGGTTCTAAATAAAAGGAAAAAAGCCAATTAAATATAAATAAGCATCTTTTATTTGTCAAGTAAATAATTCAAAATGTAATAAGAAATAGGTATTTCCATGTGGTCATTTTATATAAACCTGTTATTCATTAAATTTACAGAAAATGTGCTACCTCGTGATAGGTATTGCTACTGGGATATGAGAGTTTGGTCATATCGCAAAGTACTATATGTTTGTATTATTAAATAAGGCTAACCAGATAATGGCCACAGGATTAAGATTTTAACTTTTGTTATGACATTATCAACATGCTATTCATAGTTCACCAATAAGTTCACCAATAAGCCTGATCACAAACATCCAAGGATCTCCTCTTGCCATTTCCAGAGCTACTTTCCATAATGAATCAAAGGGTATTGTAAGTAGTACAAACTGTATAGCAATCAATCTCTCCAACCAGAAGAACATGACATCCAATGATGTGATCTTGCTATTATACAAGTTTCTAAGAGCTGACAGGATTCAAAACCTCTGATACATACTAATCGCTCAGCTATACTGTACTTGGGTGAGAAATATCTCATTTTTATCTGTCCCATGACTCCCTTTCCCTATGATCGTCCAATTAAAAAACCAGCAACCTAATATTAAAATGTAAAGCAACACTAAGGAGAGATGTAGTACAGTAGAAAGCATAAATATTTGCTGTAAGAAGTAGTAGAGAAAAAAATCACAAGTGTCCATGACTAAAACTACTTAAGTACAGATATGTGAGAAATGCAATTAAGTACAGTAACATTAGTAAAAAGTAATTTTACATTGTTACTTCCCACCATTGACTGTGAGTATATGATAAAAATAATGTAATCTTAAGAAGTGACGTGTTTGTGTTGATGCTGGCGTGTTATATTCTGGGTACCCAACACATGCTTCTTTCTACAGTAGCACAGAAGGCCAGTAGAAATGAGTGCCAAAGCGGACTTAGAGGTTTTGGCAGCAGGGGGCGATGTCGCGGCTGTCGACTCCTCCAACGTCCTGCCGTCTGAAGAGGGCTTAGCTGAGCGGTCCTGTCCCCAGACGGCTGCTTCCTTCATCATTTCGGGTAAGACTGTGCTGAAAAGAATGTTAGTAGTTGGTTGATTTCATTGAAATTCTTGGGCGATAATTTTACATTTTACATTAAATGTATTTGTACATTTGGCAGTATCCATCATGGTGCTGTCTGCTAGCGTCTGGAATTATGAAGAGCAGATATGATGTAATTGTTCCTTGACTGTCAGATCAATTCAGATCAGCTAATGTCTAGTAGATGTTGCTGGAGAATGTTCACTAGTGTTTGATTAACCGAACTGCTCACACAACGGGTTGACATTTGCTCTCAGCCGATTTTACTTGTGACGGACAGTAAGTTGAGATGTTAATTTGCAAATCTGCTTGGACAATCAGTCATCCATTGTTGAAAGTCACAGGCACTTGCTGTTAAAGCCAGGCTAACCATAAACCAGTCTACCCAGCATTTTGCTCTGAGATACTGGTGTTTTTCTGAATAATAAAACATGATGCTGCCTTTTCTCTTCTGAACTCCTCTCTCCTCAGCTAACGCTCATATTGAACAGAAGGGGGATGTTTCCCACAGCATGACTGAGACAGTGAAAGTGGGCGGGGCCGGCAATCTGGAGCCTTCTGTCCTGTCGCCCCAGGTGGGCGGGGCCTGCAGCATCGTCCATGTGCTAGAGTGGAAGGAAGGAGTAGCAATATTACCGGGCAGCAACCTAAAAGTAAGTGCTTGCTCAGCTACATCCAAAGCGATGTGATCTCGATCCTCTAGGTTGGATCTGGCTTTGATCGCTCTGGCTCGCGTTGATTGAGAGCAGCCATGGGAAATCAGGAAATCGCGTGCTCGTGCAAAATGTGCGCTGACGGAGGCAGTGTTTGCTCTGCAGTTTCGAATGAACGACGCCGGCACCCTTGAAGTGGTGAGTGACAAGAAGGTGGCCAGCGCTGAACCCCTGGCAGAAGTGGCTGCTGTGAGGGAGGAGCCTGTAGACAAGAAGCCAGCCAGAAAAGCAATAAAACCCTGTGTCTATGAACAGATTTCCCCATCTCCAGAAAACCAGAGCAAAGGTCATTTCAGTAGAAATTTTGTTTGAAATTTAAGTAGCATGAAATCAGCTTTCTTTTAAATGTTACGTTATTATTATTATTAATAATGATAATAATAACAATAATAATAAATTAATCCCATGCAGATGCGATAGCCCTTGCTCCTGTGAGCAGCTCTGCAGGACAACTGGACCTGTCCTTCAAGGAGGAATCCAAGGTCCAGGAGCGTCCAGTCCTCTGTGACGTGGTGGAGAAGAAGATTTGCCCTGAAGAGCTGCGCAGGGAGTTAGTCAGTAACAAGTAAGAACTTCCAAAAAGAGCAGTAAGCTGGGACCCCAGATCAGAGTCAGGCCTCAGAACTGGGCAAGCCGGGCACTTTAAGGGGAGTCGAATCTGTACATCCTGAAGGGTTTCTGTATGTGTGTGTTTTCAGAGTTGAGCCAGAAGAGAGGGGTTCAAAGAACCAGGTGTCTGTTCTAGACCCAGAGCTGCTGAAGCCAATGAAAAAGAGGAAGAGAAAAGACTATGCAAGTCCATCAGAAGAAGAGTCTGAGATGGAGGCTATGGTAGGGTAGAGCGAGGAATGCAGCTCGCTTGCTGCTGCATGGGAAATGTAGTACTAGCTTTAGCTTATTTGGCATAATCTGATCAGCTGTTTCAGTCGTATCAATATGGGTATAATAGAATCTCCTCATGATTTATTCTATTCCAAATACATTGTCCTAGATTAAGTGTTTTTTCAATTTCTGTTGTTAAAGGAGGAGAAAACCGAGGATCTAAAGTCGTGCAATTCTACAGGGGAGAGCCGTCCAAACAGGCCAGGTGTGCAGAGGGAGGTGCCCTGTGAACCCCGAGGTGTGGCATGTCACTGTACGGCTGGGTGGCCGCGTCATCATACGCCTCGGTGTAGAACGCAAGTTCATTTGATCGCACGACGCCCTGTTTACACACATGCACATGCATACGTGCATGCTCATGAGCTACATGTCTCCTAGCACCCACATGACCTAGCCACCGCCCCATATCACCACCCACTTCATCAATCATCAATAATGAAATTTTGGGACAAGAGGAGCCGGCACGGACATATAGCCAGCATGGTGAGTTTCACCCTAGTGCTGATTTGCTTAATGAGAGAGTCGGGTTACTGAGCGCGAAATAGGTGGTTTCTGCTCTCTGGGCCCGAATAGTGACAGTCATGTCCTAAAGCCACTTGCGCTGAAATATGGCCCTTATTCCTCTACACAGGCCTGGGTGTGGCCAAGAAGGAGCTGTGGTCATGGCCTCAGCTGCTGGAAGAGCTGGGGGCCATTGCCGCCCCGCCCAAGCTTTTCCAAGAGGTATGCAGCATTGTAGCATATAGTCATACAGAATGACATATAGCTATTTAAATAGGACAAGGAACAGGTAGGAGGTCAGAAGGCTTAAGTTTAACACGTGAACCATATACAGTGCTTCCGAAATGGAGGTGAACCAGACAGAACTATATAGAAATAAAATTTGAATGCATTTTAATCATGTTCTCAATTGAATGCATATAAAGTCGGCCCTCCAGATTTGCGAATTTGACATTCATGGTTTTGATTATTCACCAGTTAGCCGTAAACAGTTAAATGGGGATATTTTTGGAGCTTGCCAAAAGATTGCAGAAACTGGCAGACAAGGCGTAAGCCAAAAACAATACTAATAATGATTTGGATTGCATGAAATCATATAATATATAAACATTAGCGATACATAATATTTGTTATTGTAATTACATACTATATGTTTAATAATACCGGGTTCGAATCCGGCCCAGTTCCATGTGTGTGGAGTTTGCATGTTCTCCCCGTGCCGTTGTGGGGTTTCCTCCGG
>JAODKL010000107.1:27320780-27342926 GCA_026780765.1 Petrocephalus schoutedeni
TCCCTGCCTCGTGCCCATTGCTTCCGGGATAGGCTCCGGACCCCCCCGCGACCCTGAACAGGATAAGCGGGTTGGAAGATGGATGGATGGATGGATGGATGTTTAATAATAAATGTCTTGGCTTGGGTACACCCTACATCTTTGTCTTGGCAGCTAGCTGTTTTTGTGAATGTGGGATGTCAATCACTTTTCTTCTAATAATTTTTAAACTTTTCAGTGCTGGTAGCTTTTACATTTTAATAATGGGTCCAAAGCATAGTGCTCCCAGTGCATACAGTGGTAACTTTGCACATAGGAAATGGAAAAACAATTTTGACATGCAAAGTACTGTTTGTTTAGAAATAATAGTAATAAATAGACTTTTAATCTTATTGTTCAGGCTAGCGGATGGCAATGGTTGAGGTTAGGTGTACCCAAGTATTATTTGTGAATTTTCACATTTGTGGGCATCTTACACCCCTAACTCTCATGAACGTAAAAGGGGTACTGTTATTTTATTAAAATAGTGCTGAATTACTAGAGCAGCGTTTCCCAACCTAGTCCTCGGGGGAACACTGGACAATCCACGTTTTTGCATCCTGTCAGCTCCCAGCACACCTGTACCAGCTATTCTGTGTTCCTGATTGGCTGGGAGCTGGGAGGGAGCAAAGACGTGGACTGTCCGGGATTCCTCAAGGACTGGGTTGGGATACACTGAACTAGAGAGTTTGGACTCTGATATAGCTCAGTTAGAGTGACTCTTTGCTGTCTCTCAGTACCAAAGGGTTCCACAGTGCAAGAACAACTTCCGCCAGGGCATGAAGCTGGAAGGCATAGATCCCCAGCACCCCTCCATGTATTTCGTCCTGACTGTGGCTGAGGTACGAGGACCATGAGGGAAGGGATGTTGCGTGTACGCAGAACAGGGAAGGTGTTTCACTGGCCTGTTCATCATAGCGAAAAGCACGCTCAGGAGCATGGGGCAGAACTGTCACCTCTGACCCCGTTTCAGGTCTGTGGCTACCGGATGCGGCTGCACTTCGACGGCTACTCTGAGTGTCACGACTTCTGGGTCAATGCTAACTGCCCCGACATCCATCCATCAGGGTGGTGCGAGAGAACGGGGCACAAGCTCTACGCACCCAAAGGTCAGAGGGCTTTTGTGGGGTGGCCGTGTTGAGAAGACCATCTAATTCTGCAAATGCTATCCCCTGTCATGTCTCTTTGTCTTGTAGGGTGTAAGGAAGAGGAGTTCTCCTGGGGCAGCTATTTAAAATTGACAAAAGCACAAGGTGCCCCGAAGGAGCTGTTTGTGAGCTCCGGCAAAGTGAGTCTCTTCTTCGTGAGAATACTGTTGGGCTGAAACAGTCTAGAACGATCATTTGAAACACGCCGTGTCCTCCTTCAGGTGGAAACACCATGCGGCTTTGAAGTGGGGATGAAGCTAGAGGCTGTTGACCGGATGAACCCTTCCCTCATTTGTGTAGCCACGGTGACGGACGTAGTAGATAATCGTTTCCTCGTGCACTTCGACAACTGGGACGACACCTATGACTATTGGTGTGCCTCTTGCAAAATTGCAGTTGGATTGCAATTGCATGTTTGCAAGCCTATTAAATATGCTATATAAACCCACCTTACCCCTCAAAATCTCATTTGTTTCCCCCAATAGGTGTGATGCCTCCAGCCCATACATCCACCCAATTGGATGGTGCCAGGAGAGAGGCCTTCCTCTGACTCCCCCACAAGGTAATTGTCAGTTTTCCGATCCATTTTCATGAGGCGTGCAGACAGCTAGAGCACTCCTACAGGATAACTTGTCTCCTCCTGTAGACTACCCAGATCCCGACAAGTTCTCCTGGGAGAGGTACCTAGAGGAAACAGGTTCTACAGCGGTTTCACCAGAGGCCTTTAAAGTGGTGTGTACTTTTCCTCTGACTGCATAACACAAAATCCAATCTGTGTTTGACAACACGGACACTTGCTGTAGTGTCTCCTCCATACAGTCTGAGATTCAGGAGTGAAAAACACTGTTGCCTCATGCCTTTTCATACTTCCACACTGTGCAGTTAGTGGTTTGGTGTCTCTGAATTCTATATTGTGTGTGTTTGTGACCGGCTTTGGGCCAGTCCCTCCGACCCCCTGCCGAATAAACGATTGGGAGATGGATAGATGGAAAATCCAAATGCAGACAATCTCTTCACGAGTCACTTTTAAAATTAAAACAAAAAACAAGCTTAAATTATTTTACATGGGCAAACAGTATTAACATATAAGGATAATTAATTTTGTAAGTCAACACTTAGCACTCACTGAACTCAAATATTAACATTAGTGCAAGAAATACGTTTGCCAATATTCAGTAAGCACTCAAAATATTAGAGGAAAAATGGTTTGTGAGAAAAAAGGCCTTTGTGTTGTTTTTTTTTTCAGATTCAGATTCAGAATACTTTATTGATCCCTGAGGAAATTATTTTGCATGGAGTACATATGCAAACTGGTTCAGTTTTGGTCATTGAATGTTTCCTAGAGTAATTCAGTGTTATTGAATGCATTTACTAAAAGGTGCCTCTTGGATTTGTGACCTTCCTATGATTCTCCACAGCGGCCTCCTCATGGCTTCCAGGTGCAGATGAAACTGGAGGCTGTGGACAAGAGAAGCCCAGCCCTCATCCGCGTAGCGACCGTGGAGGAGGTTGACACACATCGGATTAAGGTCTGTTTTTTTAATAACCCGGTCCAGCCATCTCAGGTTGAAGCAGGTTTGAAGAAGGCTGCCGTACAGAAGTAATGGATTTAAATAAAGATCTGCCTCCGAATGTAATCTGTTACTGAAAACATGTCATGTAGGGAATTTATAAATGGGGAGGAAATAATAAGCCAGAAATGTTTTTGCGTCCAGTTTGAATTTTTTGCAGATGCAAATTCATTATAGCAGGTTTCCCGTTCAGGTAGTGAATGTTGGGTGCGATTGTAGCAAATATCCTGATAGCGTGAGTTCAGACAGCGAGGGAGACCTATAGTGCTGCTCTCTGTCCAGAAGGCACACGTTGGCGATTCAGCCGAGCCTGACCTCAATGCCTCCATCCTCCTCCCAGATTCACCTTGACGGCTGGAGTCACATGTACGACGAGTGGATGGATGCCGACCATCCGGACCTCCACCCAGCTGGCTGGTGCGAGCACACAGGGCACCCCCTGCAGCCTCCCCTCTGCGAATCCACCCCCCAGCCGCCCGGTAATGACAGACCTTCGCAAACCCTTCCTTAACTCTGCATTGCTGCCCTGCTTCTTTCTAGCAGAATCATTACACAGTCTAGTGTCCAAGAATGGCTCTCACAGAGACGCCTTGCAGTACGGACTGGCCTTGTTAAAATAAATATGTCGTTTGCGGTTTGTTGACGGTTGTGTTTCTTGCACAAGTATTTGGAATTTCATTTTTCAGAAGAAATGTTTACTGTGATTAAACTTTTTTTGCCATCTCTCATTCTTTTGTCTGTGCCTCGATTTTTCTCTGTTTGATAGCTGGTCCCGGAGAGCCACCTGTTTCAGCACAGCCAAATTTTTCTTCTCTACCCTGTAAAGGAATATCTCACTCCAGAAACACCAAGTACAGCTTCCATCACAGGTAAGTGGTACATGCCCTGCCTCTGACCTCTAGATGACACACAGACTGGGATTAAGACCCATACGTCCAGTCAGCTGTGATCAATTGTCTTTGACACTCAAAACTCTATACAGGACTGGTTAATAGGAAAGGAATTCTATTATTCAAGAATGGTCAAATTGATGCCTGATATTTTTGGTTTACTGTTTCCATCACTTGTGCCCATGCTGGGTTTTTTTTATGTGTGACTTGACAATGTTGATCTAGTTTGCAGCAGATTGACTGATAAAAAGGGGAACTCAAAATCCCAGTTGATCATTGAAGGGCACTTGCATTATGTGTGTTTACCTATGTCTCCAGTTATGCAATGATAAGAATTATGGCATGCAGTATATAACCTAACCTGAATCTGCTCAAGTTTTGGAGATCCAAACAGATTGGGCATTTTGTATTTTTATCTTTTTTCTGTTGTGCATGTGTGGTTCAGGCACAACAGGGACTGGGTTGGGAAACACAGAATTAGCCAACGCTATGGGCAGTGCGTAGCATTTCTTTTCTTGCTTTAATACTTTAATACTTCAATAAAGTACAGGACATAAAGCAAGCATGCTGAATTAAGTGGATCTGTCACAGTATCTATATTACAGTGGAGGTGATATATAAACATGAACATAAAACAAATAAAATGGACACATTACAACATTATTACATGCATAACCATTCTGTTGTCTAACACCTAATTAGTAACACTGAATGTGACTGTACTTGACATTAAAGTAGTGTACTTCCAATTTATGTTACATTAGTCTCTACTGTCCCAGTAGGGTACCTGTACAATAACATTTGAGCTAAATAAAGTCCAGATGTCAACCAAGTGAGCCTGTTTAGTTCATTGAGCAGTTGACAGTGATCCTTTATCTGTGGTTTGAGTTTATTTGTGGACATTTTATAAACTTAACAAAATCTAGTTTGTCATAACTCAATGATTCACTGACCCCTTGCAGTTTCTCCACTGACCCCCTGGGGTCTCTGACACTCTCACCCCCCTATCAAAGACCTCTGTTCTAGATAGTGAAGATTGTGTATTTTGTAGTATAAGATGACAGACACATTAAATCCTTTGGCTTCAGTTCTGAGGTTTAATATTGCAGCAAGCCAGCGTTCTTTTTGTGACTGCGAATGATGTTTAGGGAAACGATGTTTGTTATCACTCTACCGACGGCGCGGTAAATTTTCGTTTGTGTGCTGAAAACAGGAAGTGTCCAACCCCAGGCTGTGACGGCTCGGGTCACGTGACGGGCCGCTTCACGGCACACCACTGCCTCTCTGGCTGCCCGCTGGCTGAGCGTAATCAGGGCCGGCTGAAGACGGAGCTGTCTGACACCGAGGGCCTGGCCACCAAGCGTAACCTGCTCATGTTCGGCCCGCGTAACAAGAAGTCGCGTTACCATGGCAGGTAATCCCATAATCCCATGCTGTCTTGTCCAAGGTTTTAGAGCAGTTTAACGTATTTCGAAACATCATTTAAATTGTAGGCTGAATATTACAGTGTGATTTTTGGCTCCATTTTGACTTTTTGTACCCAGGATCGGACGCCCGCCTAAGTACAGGAAGAGCCAGCAGAGGAGCTATCAGAGTGAGCAGGCGACATTCTGACACATGTACACGTGACTCCCAGTCCGCCCATTTTCAGATCAGTGCAGCGTCCATCTTCGCAGATTTTGGCAGCACCAGTGACGTGCCCTTTTGACCTTTCAGGTATGGCTGTCGAGGGGGTGTATCCGTCCCTGTTCATGTCAGCGCTTTCCACACACCCAGACCGCACCGTCTCTCTCTGCTGGGAGCAGCACTGCAAGCTGCTGCCAGGTGTTGCGGGCATTCATGCTAGCAAGGTGGCCACATGGACTGTGGAGGAGGTGAGAAGCTTAGTGCACTGTTGCCTAACCGTTAAGTTAGACAGCTGCGTAGCAATGTAGAAAGGTAGCCATGGCAACAAGGCAGTGCAGTAGTCTGCGTAGCATTGTAGAGAGGCCGGGCGTTGGTGGTTTATAGTTTACACCATAACTAAAGCAGTGCTCTTAAAATATTTAGCAGGTAAAAGTTGTAATAAGTGCCTTTACATATATTTATTTGTAAGGATGCACATAGCTGGTATGCATTCGCCATGTAAAACGATACAAACTGCAATTTCCTGCTGTAACAGTGCGAATGCGCACTTACTTTATACGCATTTGCTCTGCTATGACATGAAATTACCATGCATCGTAGTCTTTGTAACCTAGCTGAAGTACAAGTTGACCGCATAAAGGTTAAAATGCACGGTAATTTCTTGAGTACCAGTTGTGAATCCCTCTTCAAAATACACTTTTGTTCAAAGCTGAACACCAAAGAGGCAAATAGTACATTGCAGACATACATGCAGACAGGAATAAGTGCAGCTAGCCAGTGTAGTACGAGACTGGGTTTAACAAGAAATGTAATATAGAAGTAATTGTTACTACAGACACATCCTGCTTTGGATTATATATATAAATAAATATATTAAATTATATATATTGATAAATATATATATTTTCCAGTCTCATCACTGGCTTTTTGCCTGAGTTGCTCTGAACAATGTAGTTTAAATGTATTTGTAATATTCTGTCTTGGTTTGTAAACAGGTCTTTGGCTTTGTTCATAATTTGACTGGTTGTGAGGAGCAAGCTCGACTCTTCAGGGATGAGGTGAATTCTGAAACTTGAAACCAACAATATGTCATTCTTGTGGTCCACATGATTTTGTTGTTCAGACATCTATCTAATCCTCCCCAGTTCCTATTTCTTGGAAGACTGTAAACAAGATGGGCTTCTCTCCACAGATGATTGATGGCGAGGCTTTCCTGCTGCTGACACAGGCCGACATAGTCAAGATAATGAGCATCAAGCTCGGCCCTGCGCTCAAGATCTATAACGCCATTCTTATGTTTAAGAGCATTGACGAAGGCCTCAAGTGATTCGTCCGTTTTGTAGTGTACCGATCTAGAAATCTCATCATTCATGTGTTTGGTGTTCCGTTAAAAAAATCACAAGAGAGACCGCCTGATTGAGTTTTTATACTTTATTTTCAATGATGTAGTAACAATACAGAACACGCCTATTGTCCCCCAGTGATTTAATGTTGCTGAAGTGGATAGTTATACTGAGCCATTAAGTATCAACTTCAGATCTTCCTGGAAGTTGGCATCCTGCTTGGTGGCACACACAAACACACACATACATACATACATAAAACCATGTTGAAAGTTATATATTTAGTTCATTGAAACTCTTTTTCTGAAAGAAAGCAAAATTACTTGAAAAGTGACATAAGCTTTGTATGTTTACATAAAAATATTTTGCAAGTGTGTACCTTGCATTTGAGAAAACTTGAAGATTTCAGATAAATATAAATCCCATTTCAAGGTTTTTAGTGGGACCAAGACTCTCTCTCTAATGCACACAAGATTACAGGCAGTCCACAGGTTAAGAACGTCCTAAATTGCAGATAACTCACACTTATGAACGACTGCCATTAATCTTATTGTACAAAAATTTGGGTTAAAAACAATGGTTTGTAATAAAAAATTATTATTATATACTGTATTATTATTTTTTCGACATGCTCACAAATTCGACTTGGACGTAGGGAATGGACCTTGTTCGTAACCTGGGGATTGCCTGTACAGTGTCAAGGTACCATAATTACGTCAAGAAGCCCTTTGGCTTCTCACAAGTCAGCACAAGTTCATTTCAAGCTCTTTGGTTTCTACAGAATTTTGATGTGCATTTAAATTCATTCAATAAAGTGTAAAGCTGTGCAAAATGAATACTGGCATATTCAAATACAAGCAAATATTACTTGGGGTGCTAGTTACGGATTTTCAGTACAAGGTTATTATGGATCGAAATGGATTCATTTATACAATCTAGTGAAATTATGGGAAAATGCTCTATTACAGGTGCTCCACGAGGCATTAAAAACACTGGTAGCTACCTGACTCAATGTTCTTTGTCAAGAAGCATTGGGGGAATACTTTGTAAGATGTCAGTATGAAATAGATTTAAAAATAGGCATATATGAAAAATAATACCTTATTGGATTTAATGGGGTTTCTGTGTGAAAAAAAGTAATAATTAAATTCTGATTTACAAGATAAGATTAATTTTATTAATGGCACTTTTCTGTGATTTCCCGTGGGTCAACCACCTGCAGGAGAAGTCATAAGGATGTGGTGCATTGTGGATTGGGTGGCAGTCAGTGGAACCTCAAAGCACAGCGTGGGGTGTGGAACCAAACTGGGTAATGACAGTGAAAGCTTAAAAGCCGACTGGGAGAAAGATTCTGCGTGATCTGATCTTCTGCTCTGTACTGGGCTTCAGAGCTAGCCACAGTTTGTCCATAAGGAACACCATCTTCAAGCATGTTCAAATGCAGCCGGAAACAGCTTATAGCGATAACATTTGAAGTGATCAAACGCTTATATGGATCAAAAAGAAAAACAGAAAAGGCTGGATTCCCCCCCCCCAGTTGGGGAGGAGTTACTGCGTCTTGCTGAGGAGTTCAAGTGTCTAAGGATCTTGTTCATGAGTGAAGGGAGAATGAAGTGGGAGACTGGCCAGTGGATTGGTGCAGCATCAGCACTTACGTGGACATTGTACCATTCTGTTATGGTTAGGAGAGAGCTGAAAAGGTGGAGTTATAGATTTACTGGTCGATTTACGTTCCTGCTTTCATCTATGGTCACAAGCTGTGGATAGTGAGCTAAAGAATGAGATTATGGATACAGGTAGCAAAATGGATTTTTTCAGTGGGGTGTCTGGTCTGGCAGGAGGGGTTCAAAGTAGAGCCGTTTCTGTCCTAGGATGCCTCCTGGACGTCTCCCTTGGGGCATGTCCACTGGGGGATAGACCCCGGGGGAGACTAAGGACATGTGGGAGAGATTATATCTCTCAGCTGGCCCGGGAGTGGCTGGGCATCCCCCCGGAGGAGGTGGCTGGGGAGACAGGGGGTCTGGACATCCCAGTGTAGACTGCTGCCCCTGCCACACAGACCTGGACAAGTGGTGGACAACGGATGGCTGGCCTTATGTTTAAGATCTTATTTATTGGTTGTATTAACCTTAAAATACATGACCTATTAGTAAGTATTTCAGGAGGTCAAAACAATAATCACCATACACCTATAATTAGGTCCCAGCATTATCTGTAAGAATCACTGAACAATAAGCCGCACATTTCAGTGGATCCAATTTACGTCGCCTTACCTAGACGTCAATATGCACCTTGCAGTATTAAACGGTCCAGCGCATTTTGACAATACATTTCAATCAGCCATAATGATTATTTTTAATAATATAAATGCCAATGATACATTAAGTAACACCGCATTTTTAACATTTTATTTTATTTTTCTTGCGTGTTCACATAGGCTATCAGAAAATATAGCTGAATATAGAAGACTTATTTTGGTATAATAATAATAATAATAGATGAAAGGAAAAGGTTCTCTTTTTATTAAGAATGCAGTGAATACAGACTTTGGTGAGGGGTTGTATGATTCTTCTCAGTAGTAAATCAGAAAAAGGGAAGTTGTGCGATTCAAACACGGCTTTGCCATTTTTCTACATAAACATATTTTTAACGCACACGGCATTCCTACGCCGCTCATAAGCTAATGATTGATTCCTTTGTAAGCGGAACCAGTTTTCCTGAGTGTTTTGACCTTCGCAAAGCACTTGAATGTTAATGAGGCGGAACGCTGGTATATCCTGTCACTGTAGCCAAGTTATTAGTTTAGGACCATTTCTACGCCGCGGACGGAACGGCCTGTCACATCGGTGGGGATATCTGCAGAAGGTAAATGCTGAGAATTATAGGATGCAAACTTCGGAGAGATGTGTATTACCCCAGGCGTGTCGTTTTAATTCAATGTGAATAAACGTGTTTTATAGTGGTCGGCATTCAGATTTTCAGCTGTGTGTTTTGTATAATTTAAATCAGTTAATAGGCATAGAACGTGGCATGTTTTGCATGTTTTCCCACACATTATTATTATCAATATAATTATTGCCCATACATTGCTAATATGGCAGATTCGATCAGTGTACTTTGGGTATTCCAAAATTCAAATCTAGCTAAACTATGTCCGCACGCACTTTATACTTTATATGTAGCGCCGCTGATTCGCTCAGTTGTTTCCGTTCAGTTGCTGGCAGAATGTGTTTCAGAACTCGGCTTCGGTGTACTAAATGCAGGACTATAGCAGGGCGGTTCGCAAGGTCAGCGCCTCGTTTAGGCAAGTGAAAGGTGCTAGTCAGCAAAGTACCTTAAAGCCCGAATAAACACTGATGAAGATAAGATACGTCCAGCTCTTCCTGAAAATATACGGCACAGCAGAAAACAGAAAGGATTATTCTGCTATTTAATTCCACCAACATTAAGGAATTTCTCTTGCAAAATACAGGACTGCTACTGTTTAGTCCTTTTAAAAATATGGTGCAGTATAAGTTGCAGGTTGCATGAAGAGCAAATGGACTCTTTGACAGTATTTAAGGAATGCAATGAAGATAGAAAATGTGATGTTCTGGATTACCCTAGGTAAAATATAGAATGCGTGACTATGAATGTGTATTGGACATATTTCAGAGGAGATTACATTTTCTATAGCTGAATTAAAACTTTTTCACAAATTTTACCATGCAGAACGTTTCATTTGCATATATAACACAAATGAAAATCAAGGCATGCGCACAGATGTTATTAGTTTTTGGTCTTAATTCAAGTTAAGACATTAGCTACCAATGTACCCATAATTCATTGTTATATAATCTCATAAAATCTATATGAGAACTGTAGAATATGTTAATAACTATTCCTGATGTTGCTGAGATTTTTCTCTTGATTATAAGATTAGCAGCTTAGTTTACAAAACGTTGTAGCTGTGTTGGTTTTCTCTGTCATAAACCAGTACATCCAGTTTCACAGGGACATTTCCGCCCCTCTGAAGGGTATCAGCTGCATTTGAGAGTTTCACAATAATTCAAGAACACTGGCCGAGTCATTACTGACTAGTCTACTTGGATAACGTCTTGTCTTTTTTAGAGATCTTCCACTGTGATTTCTGGCTGGAAATGGAATGGACCAATAAGATGGCTCACAGTAATGAAGTAAGTTAATTTTTCTATTGGTTTATGACTTTATGACTAGACTGTTACCTGAATTATACATAATTTTTTACTTCATGATGAGTACACATCTGAACCTTATAACGTGTAAAGGCACCTGGAAAATTCATTCATACCAAAATCCTTTGGTAGCTCTTATGAACTGTAAAAATAGTTTAATCCAATGAAGTTTGGATTTTAGAAGACAAGAGTTTCTGTAGTGATCTCACAAGGTCCAAGTGTCACATTCTTGGCATCACAAGAGATTAGCTTCTGCAAATACTTTCATTCTTTTGATGGCCGCAGAAATCAAAATGATCATATCTTGCGGTTATGACCAGGTGGTCAA
The DNA here is from genome assembly GCA_026780765.1 of Petrocephalus schoutedeni. Classification (NCBI taxonomy): domain Eukaryota; kingdom Metazoa; phylum Chordata; class Actinopteri; order Osteoglossiformes; family Mormyridae; genus Petrocephalus; species Petrocephalus schoutedeni. Next base: position 27,331,898 of record JAODKL010000107.1, read on the forward strand.
ACAAGGTATACCTTTCCAATTTGTCTCTGTTGACTACACATTTATGTTTTTCAGCCACGATCACCCTCTCCTACTGATATCAACCTGGGCCCTTCCGCCAACCCTCAGTGAGTACCCTTCAGATTCTGAAAGTGAAGCTATGTAGAAATGTAGAAACATGACACTGTGGAGAAACACTTTTATTTAAGAAGTTTTCCTACTTTACATTGCAATAAATTTATCGCTGACTATATGGAGAAGTTGTATAATGTAATTTCCTGGTTTAAACTAGAGCTGTTACTATTGAATATACTGTAATATAATATAATATAATATAATATAATATTAACATTGCAATGAGGCAGGAACCAACCAACCATTGCAGGGTGCACACTCAGTCACATATATGGCCAGTTTAAGTGCTCCAGTTTGCTTAAGTTGCATTTTTTTAACATTGGAAGGAAACCAGAGAATCCACGACAGACCGTCTGGCACGTTTGTGAGAAATTAAGCAAAAATAAGAGGAGAAAAGCAACAAGAACTGGTCATTAAAAGACATTCGTCTTCAGCTGTATGGAAATATTTTGAATTTGACAGAGACAATATTGAGCAAAAGGAAGTGATTTGTTAGCACTGCTTTGTGTCTGTTGGCACAACTCATGGCAACACCATAATAATAAGTTATATTTGTCCATATAACTCCTAAATATTGCAAAAATTTCAAATATCACAATGGGAACTTTTTTCAATATCGTCAATCCAAAACACGCAATACGTAAAAGAATAATAATAATATTGTATTGCCTTTGTGTAGCGTATTATGTCTGGTGATGCTGCTAAGCGAGGGGTATAACCTTTGTTTTAGCGGCGATTATTTTGACATACAGGAATCGTAGAAAGTGATGAAAGTAATTTTAACCACAATAATTCAAATCAAAGTGATGACATGCTGCTTCGATAGGCTAAATGGCACGTATGGCTAACCTTTCATTATTGTGTGAGTCCTTCAAACCTGAATGTCTTCATTTAAGATGTATTTGCATTGTGGTCGTGCTGGCAAACAACTGCTATTTCGCTCACTTTTAATGCAAAGTGCTTACACACAACTGATGCTTTTGCTCCTTGTTTGGCCCCTCATCTGTCTTCCTTCCGTCGTGTTGCTGTGAAACTGAGCAGGAACTGTGCTTTTAACTAACCGAGTAATCAAGTTTAATCGAGTAATCATACCAGCTCCCACAGTTTCCCACGGTCGTAATTTCCTTGTTAACAAAGACAGAGCCAAAAACCTCAGACATTAGACAATAATCGGCGCATTTAAAATACTTAATTAAACTGATATATTGTTTTTGATAGAAACAGAGACTGAACATTATACGTTCGACACACTATTAGGCCAAATGAATGTCAGTCATCATATAATGTCAGTGGCCATAGCCAGGATTTCTACAAAGCCCAGGTCAGAAGTGTTAGCCGTTCCTGGGTGTGCCCCGCAATGGATCATGGTTATTGGTTTTGCAGAAAAAATACTGAGGCCTTGACCTTGGTGTCCTTAGTGGTAGGTACGGGCAAGTCAGTGATGAATTACTTGCTGAATAATCATTCTTTTAACGGCCATTGTTTTTCAGTGACCCGAGTAGTTTGCCATTTACATCCTGATGTTTAGAACATCCACCTGCTGCTCTTGTTTATTTGCTGTGCCACTACTATTGTTCAGCAAGCATTCAGCTGCACAAATGCATAAATATTCATATGAACATTTTGAAAACTAATTTTTTTATATATTTTTTTATTTAGTGCCAAACCTACAGACTTTGATTTCTTAGCAGTGATTGGAAAAGGAACATTTGGTAAGGTATGGAAATCTACAGTATATGTCCTTATGGTAACTACATAGTTAATTCCAAGAATTTCTTGGATTGAGCTATGAATTATATACTTTTCTAAATAAAAAACGTTATTTTTTAATATGCACACTTCCGACCTTGTGTACGACAGCTGATAGGCAATATTCAAGTAAAATTAAGTCTGTGTCAATGTAAGTTAATGCAGGAATATCTCACAGAAAGGTAAAGGATTCATAGTGCACTAGGAGGAGTTACCGGCCAGATGCCACCCTTTGTAACAATGTCTTTGTCTGCCCCAGGTGCTACTGGCCAAACTGAAATCTGACAATAAATTTTATGCAGTGAAAGTCTTGCAGAAGAAAGTCATACTAAAGAAGAAAGAGGTTGGTTAAATCTGAATACTTACACTTACATATCTATTACTGTCTCATTTCTTCCTCACTTGTATGTCACCTTGGACAAAAGCATCTGCTACATTTTTCTAAATAATTGGGAATACCTTGTCTCCGTTTGTGGTCCCTCAAGATGCAAGTCACCGATTTCATTTTGCTGAAACGAGAATGAATACAATTATAGAGCCACGGGACTAAGAAGAGTGCATTGTGCTTTTCTCTGTATACTTTATAGATGATAGAATCGGTCCTTGTTTTCTGTCCTGCTGCAGTGGTAGCTGTGCTTTCCTGTCACATCCCAGTCTTTTGTCCCAGCTGTATAATCGCCAGTTTGTGTCCTTCAGCAAAAGAACATTATGGCAGAGAGGAATGTGCTGCTCAAAAGCCTGAAGCATCCCTTTCTGGTGGGACTCCACTATTCCTTTCAGACCCCTGAGAAGCTCTACTTTGTACTGGACTATGTCAATGGAGGAGAGGTAGTATCCTGGGCCGGCAAGGGGTTGCATTCTCCATAATTGGATGTCGATGAGCAGAGTGTGGTTCTGGATGCATAGAACAAATGGCATTTGACATATGTCTTGGGAGGTGTTAAGGATTAGAAAACAGGGTTCAAGTCACTACTGACCCTTCTATTCTGCAGCTGTTCTTCCACCTGCAACGGGAGCGATGCTTCCTGGAGCCACGTGCTCGTTTCTATGCTGCTGAAGTGGCAAGTGCTATTGGATACCTCCACTCCCTCAACATAATTTACAGGTCAATTTCATCTCCTCTATATCAGTTATACACTCAACCTATTCCTTCTCCTTACTTACTGTGAGTCTTGTTTTTTCTCCCAGAGATTTGAAGCCAGAGAATATCCTGATAGACTCAGAGGTAAGAGGTAAAACTGCCAATATTAAATTTGCATGTCATTGTTTCCCCAAAACAAGGAATACATGTGATTTTGGAAATGGTCCACCACCACCACAGACACTCTCTCGTTAGAGCTTTAAATGTTTCACAGATCTTTTTCAGACTTTGTAGACCCATTGTATTGGAGAAGATCTGGAACTTGCTGAAAACAACAAAATTGTCAGATAGTGATAAGGGCAGTGAGAAGGGCAGTTTTAGACACTGGCTCCTGTTAGCACAATAACTCAAAAAGTATTTGGAGGATCTTCTTCAAACATTGAGGATGTTTTTTTTGGGAGGGGACTGAAGTTGATTCAGTTTTGAGTCAGATCACACCAAAACTTTATGCTGTTATCACAATAACTGAAAGATTATTTGACGGCTCTTTTTCAAAAGTTGAAAAATATGTATGGGTGAAGTAATGCAGCAAAGGAGAAAAGGGAGGCTACAGAAGACACTTGATCTTGTGAACACAGAAACTTTAAAAGTATCTTATGGATATTTTTCAAGCTTTGTAGACACATTGTATGGGTGAAATGGGTGAAATTACCACATAGTGATAGCAAATAGAAGGGCAGTTTGAGACGCTCAATCTTGATGCCATAATAACTCATTTGAGTGATCTTTTTCCATACTTTGCAGACGAGTTGTATGGTCGAGGACCTGGTATGCTTTACTTTTTGTGATGAATTGCACCAAAGTTACATATTGACTACAAAGAAAAGGCAGCCTCAGAAACATATCCTCTTAGCATGATTACTACAAAAGTATTTGACAGATATTTTGCAAACTGAGTAAATACATCATATGGGTGAAGATTTGGACCAAATCAAATTTTGAGAGCAGTTACATGAAAATTGAAGCAATGCCACATAGTGGCAGCAAAGTGAAAGGTGACTTCATAAGACATTTGACATTCTGAACATGATAACTCAAAAAGTATTTGATAGTCTTGGATTTATCTATTTACCACTTAAAAAATTATATGGTTGAAGATCTACATCTGATTTAATTTTGAGATAATTTGAAGTAGCAGTGCTAGGTGGCAGCAATGAAGAAATGGCATTGGTAAACACTTGATCTCGTGAACACAGTAATCTCAGTGAAAACTAGGTGTCATGGGGGTTGAGAGATTAGGTGGGAGGGGGGTGATGGGGCTGTTCAGGGAATACACTGTTGTTGTTCTGACAGCATCTAGGCATTAACATTAGTTATTTCTTCAGATATTGTACAGTACCTGAAGCTGAATTTTGAATCGATTTTTGCTAGCTAGTTATATATGTGACTAACACTAAGTTTTGTTTTGCATTCTTCTTCAGGGCCATGTTGTTTTGACAGACTTTGGGCTTTGCAAAGAAGGAATGGAGCCAGAGTTCACCACGTCCACATTCTGTGGAACACCAGAGGTTAGAGTTGTCAATGGAAGCCCCTTCTTAGCCACTGTCTGGCTAAGAAACTGGAAACCAGAAACCAATCTAAATCACTTCTATGTTGACCATTACCCCTTTTCTCCCTTGCAGTACTTGGCTCCAGAGGTGCTCAGGAAAGAGCCCTATGACCGCACAGTGGACTGGTGGTGTCTTGGTGCTGTTCTTTATGAAATGCTCTATGGATTGGTAAGGCTTGTAAAAATAGATATGAAGACAGTAGAGGCAGGAATGATTGAAGGGCTCGGAGGTCATAATGAAATAAAATAGAGGAGTACCATGAATGATCTTTTAAGAAGGAGTTGTTATGTGATGCTGTATACTGAGGAATTGTACCTGTGTGTAATTGTGTGTGCCTGTGGTTCCCAGCCCCCATTCTACAGTCGCGATGTTGCTGAAATGTATGATGGGATCTTACACAAGCCCTTAGACCTGCCCGGAGGGAAAACTATGGCAGCCTGTGATGTGCTCCGGGGGCTGCTGCAGAAGGACCAGCATCGCCGTCTAGGAGCTATTGCTGACTTTGTGAGTAGCTTTGTGTGTATGGAACTCTCTGATGAAAACGTCACCATTTGGTCACAGATACCTGCATTGAAACTCCATCTAGTGTCACAGATGCAGCTGTTGAACATGCATAGTTTGAAATAACTTGAACTTCAATTTATCTTTAAAGGGCAGAGAATTGCACAAAACAGTGCTAAAAGTGCACTCAAAAACAGCCTCTGTCCAGGGGCACTGCCAGCTTATAAACAATACATTAACAAATATTCAGCAGGTGTATTCCTATCTTAGTGAGGACCGTCCATTCATTTCTTTGGCAAAAACCCAAATCCCAATCATGACTCCCTTAACCCCTATCCAGCCCTAACCTTAACCATGAGTAACCAAACATAATACAAGAATTTTGACATTTTTAGTTTTTTGATTGCAGTCACAGATTTGTACAAAATTGAGTTTCCTCATGTGGGGACTGAAAAAAATGTATTCTCTCACACCCCACCTTTCGCCATATTATATATACAATATAAACTTTTTTTTCCAGCTTGAAGTGAAGAACCATGTATACTTCTCTCCCATAAACTGGGATGACCTGTACCATAAGAGAATTACACCTCCATACAACCCAAAAGTGGTAAGTTAGTCTGCCTTCTAAAGGAAGCATTCTGTGACATCTGGTAAAGTCTCGCTTTGAAATGCTTCTCCCCGCTGTTGCTCCAGAAAGGCCCCGCTGACATGCAGCACATTGATCCTGAGTTCACAACAGAGACGGTGCCTGGGTCCGTGGGGCGCACCCCTGAGCCTTCCTCTTGCCTTGGAACCAGTGCCTTTAAGGGCTTCTCGTATGTGCCCAGTGATGAGAACTTCCTGTGACACTAATGGAGAGTTCAGTGCTGCTGCTTCTGAACTCTTTGCTGCTAGGTCTTGGACTTAATGTTGTAATCAATTTGTGGCATAACTCTCTGGGATCGACCGTATATCAAAAACAAAAAGTTAGGTGAAAGGTGCTTTTCTGCTTATTGGTGGCAACTGCCAGACTGTTTTTGTTAAAAGACTAAAGCACAATCTGTAATACAGATCCACACTTTAAATGGGCAATACACTGGCATTTTTGTTTTGTCATCAACGTCAAGTAACGAGGGGACTTTTTCCATTGTCCGACTAGTTGTGAATTACAGTTCTGTCGATTTCCTTTAAAATGTATATAAAGATACATTTTTGTCCATATTGTTTAATTATTTTCATTTACTCAATTGCTAAACATTTTTACAACAAAGATATGTTATTTTTTCTTAAAATGAGAATTAGGTGTTAAATTGTTGGGCATATCTGTGTAAATATATGCTGAACAGACTGTTCATTTGGACGTTTTAATGATACAATTTGTAATAACTGTGCTGAAATAGTTTTTTTTTTCATATAAAACCAAGTCAATAAAAGTAAAATATGGTTTTATAGTTTTATAGTTTATTTAATAAAACATATTTAAAATCACCCAAATTGAAAGGTCCATAAGAAGTAGCTGAACTTTTTTCTGATGTAATGACTAAAGAATAAAGTATAAACACAGACTGAACAGATTCAGTTCTACAGTGTTTCTGTGATTTTTGGCAGCTACATTGGCTGCCAGTCTTCTGTTTTTGATGGTTTAGGAAAAACCTATTAAGAGGAGTCTAGAGAAGATGGGCAGGAAAAAGCTCAGTGCCATTGCAGAGGCCATGGGCAGATGGGGAAGAGCTCCTTACATAAAGACTGCAGAGGAGGTGGTGAGCCCACAGTAGCTAAAAGGAGAGAAAAAAACGGTATGACTCTGCGTACTTTAACTGTGATCTTGATTTTTTTAAATATATGGCTGACTGCCCATGCATCCATAACCCAAGCAACCAGCTAAGCAGGCTACATTTTAACGAACACCTCCCGGCTTGCTGTGACCCTATAAAGCAACTAGCTAGATGCAAGATACCTTGTATAAAAGTCATCCCTTTAAGCAACAATTTCATATGCAAATATATGTGTGGCAAAAAAGCACTGTTATTGTATCTATTCCACAGTCAAGCATCTTCATAAACCAAGTTTGCTCTGATCTGTCAGAACACCAATATGGGCAGGATTGCGGTGATTTTGTAGTGTCACGATAGTTTATCATCCAACCTGTGCCAACAGATGCCTCAAATTAATGAGCACAGCTGGCTTGTAGAGAGGAGGATGAACTGAAAAAAAGCTTATGATCACCAGATTGCATATAGTAACTACATGAAATCCATGAATCATTATGACTGATTAATGATGAATGCACATGGGATCAGTACATAACTAACATTAGTTTCTGGTTATTTAATACATTAAGTAGTAGTGTACTAACACATTATTTCTGTCTCCACAAGTAAAGTGTCACCAATACCTTAATTATAAATATAATGCACTGCTGCTTACACATGTATATACTAATTTCTGTATATACATTTGTCCTTGTTAGATAAGAACTGTACCTTGTCCTGGCAGTGTGTGGATTAGGTTTGGCTTGAGCAGCCATCATTGAAAACCAGTTTTGAGATTAAGACAAATTTGGCATTCCTGGCTGACTGCAGGTAATGATAGCTGCAATTCAACTTAATTAATACAAATTCTGCCATTACATACTCACACTAGAAGGAAAGCAATTCATGCTTGATTTCCAAGAAACTACTTCACCAGTAATATGTTCTGTGTTCTATATTTACGTTTTGCATTTGTATGTTTTATTCAAGATTCAAGAGGTTTATTTGTCACATAGACAGTTGTACACATACAATATGTAGTGGAGTGTAACCCTGGTTACTCCGAGCAGCTGTGCAAAATATAAAATATGCAAAATATAGAGAAATAGATAAGGAAAAGTAATAATATAAGATAAAAATATGAGATATTCAGCTGTACATAATCTGAAGTGATGCTGTGCAGTATTAGTGCAATGTGCAAGAGGCCTGAGGTATGTGGCAACCATTTGGAGAGTGTGAGAGCAGTACCTAGAGGCAATGAGTATTGGACTGCATCTTGCTGTCTTCATGATGTATCGAGAACTACGGTATATAAGGTAATGTTGGCATACCACCACGAAGGATGGACCACATCCAAGAGGAGTAACTGTGGACACAGGAGTAAGCTGTCTGATAGGGATGTCCAGGCCCTAATGCAGATTGTGTCTAGAAGAATGTAAAACCACAGCTGCCTAACTCACTACAAAATTAATTGTGCCCTCAGCTCTCTTGTTTCCACCAAAACTTCTTTAGGACTTTCATAGGGTCTATAGTCATGATCAGGCTGCTATGGCCAAATCTCTGGTCACTTGTGCCTGTGCCAAACGTGAGCTTTGCCCATGCTGTTTAAAGCAGGGATGCTGTTGACCTCAACTGGGGATACATTGAAACAATCAAAAAGATTTACCACTGACGCTGTGCACGCAGGGCCTGCAGCATTATCAGAGATCCCGCCCCTCCCTCACTCATGCTGTTTTTTTCTCCTGCATTCTGATAAGAGGTATACATGTAGGTGCATTCAAACCCGGATCATCAGGCTACTTAACGGCTTCTTCCCCCGGGCTCTTAGACTCCCATACACCCTGTGCCACCTTGCAAGCACACACAATTCAACCTTCTCCACCCATCCCTGGTCAATTTGACCCTGGACTCTTTAACACCAGACACTTTGTTGACTGTTCTTTTTGAAAAAATACAGTACTTATTTCAGCTATTTACATAATTTTTAAATATTTTTATACCATTCTTGTTATTGGGTATATCTTTATTTTTCTCTAATGAACTGTTTGATCTGGGTGAAGCAACATGTTGTTCTTTTTACAAATGTGAATACACAAAAAATGACAAGAAAGGAAAGTTGATCTTAAAAACATCTTCTTTCCCCACTGTCATTGTTTTCCGCAATTCACATTTATTGCGTCACCTCTGCAGTGGCTAAAACGTTATGTCAACATCGGTTTTTGAAGCCCAAATCTACTATGACTGTTTGGTGAGTACAGAAGGATCCTAGGAGACAGATGCCCCCTCAAGCCAGTTGGATAAATGAGCTGGATGCTATCCAGTGGGCATTGCGAAGAAGCCAGATTCCTGACGTAAGTCTGGAGAAACACAGGGGAAAGAAAACTGGCAGGAACCATATTGCTAATAAGCTGGTTACTTATTCAAATTGAAAATGAACTTCTGGTCTTAAAACGCCATATGAAAGAAAGACTGCACTACTGACCATATTTTTCTCTTGCTCATTCTCTGCCATGATAACAGTATTTGAAATTGTACACATATTGAATAGCCCTCCATGGAAGCCCTTGAAGGGAAATCACTTCTAGTTGGCTCATGTCGTGCCCAGCCCGTCCGATCCTCCTGTGTGCCATGCCCCCTTGTTAACCTTGTGCGAATCCCTGCGTTCGCCAGCTGTGTCTTGTTTCGTGTTAATAATTCTGTGTATTTTAGTCTGTGTTAGAGTATGTTTCCCCAGTCTAGTCATTGACGTTGTTATGATGTTCTGTTCTCTGCTCATATTAAGGTAACCCTTCGCGATCCTAACCCTTTGGACTCCTGATTATGCTTCACCACCCCACACCCGGCACAGGACATGACAGCTCAAAAGAGCTCCTCAAAGGAGGTTTTACTCCATCATGTATGTACATGTACTGGACACCAGCAACGCACAGTCTGACTTCCCTAGTGTAGAACATTGATTGATGATTTATAGAAACTGGATAAAAAACAAAAAAATTACCAATTACTAATTACTAAAATCATACTACCATTAAACACTCTTTGTGTCAGTCACAAACCCCCCTAGGCATTTTTATTTTTATTCCATTTACCAATCCATAAAGAAAAACTGCTTATCGGAGCTTAATAGTAATCTGAAGCCTATCCCTGCTACCCATGTGAGACACCACAATGAGATGGAAATGTGATGGTTCAGTGGGCAGCACTTAATAATTCCAGTGTTAATAATTCCAGTATTAATAATTCCTTCCACTGCTCTGTGCGTGGGGTTCGGAGTCTGCACATTATTCAGTTGCGGTTAGTTGAGCAGGTGTCTGTAAAGTGCTCATCTGATTGCATGTGTGTGTACCCTGTGCTGGACTGACCCATAACCCAGAGGGTTCCCCTCACTTGTGCTCCGGGCTCACAGTGAATCTGTACTGGAAAACAGATCTAGAATGCCACAAGAAGCAATCCGGTCTGGACAGTGCACAGAACTGCAACTTGGTGTTAAACATGAAGGTAAACAAAGATGAACCATGCTGGCATAAATAAAAAAATAAAGAAACAGCATGGGTGCCAGGCAACAGTAGCTCGCACAACTACAAAAACAAGAATCGGGATGTGAAAGGGATAACTGAGACAAAGAGAAAACTAAAAACATTTTTTTCTGGAACCCATGAATGTGAAATATGTGAGCTGAGTGTGCAAAATCTTCCTAGTTACCTGATCCCCCCCATAACATACCCATGAAACTAAAGTAGTCCAGTTCTCACTGTTACCCTGGAAGACATCATTAGCTTTCTGTAGTTAAGCCCTCCATTCTCTAATACAATGAGACAATCCAGCACTGCATTTCAGAAGCAGAACAGCAGACTCACAGAACTCACTTCCTGTTTATAAGACTACAGTTTTATAGAATGAAATATATTAAGCATCCCTAATCAGATATTGACACACCACTGACTTCCAATCATAAATACGTTCTATTCCGATTTTTTTGAAGATGTAAAATATACTGCTACTAGACTATTATTATTATTATTTTATTATTATTATTAAATACGCCAGGCAACAAGAAGCCCGTGCCATTCACCCTTTTAAAGATCTCGCGTCGGAAAATAGCGTGACTAGTGTAGACTACTCCGCAGCCGTCAATGGGTGCGTTCGACTTCATGCAGCCGTTTACCAGTGTTGCCAACTATTTCCAATGAAAAGTAGCTAAAGCCTGCCCGAAAAGTAGCTAAATGTTGCCAGATGACGTC
>JAODKL010000107.1:27343026-27366122 GCA_026780765.1 Petrocephalus schoutedeni
TTTTGAAAAAAAAGTTGCTAGGGTAGTATGAAAAGTTGCTAAATCTAGCAACAAAATTGCTAAGTTGGCAACACTGCCGTTTACCGCGCTGGCTTAAAGCGATGCATTCTGGTCATTTCTGATTGGCCAAAAACTGAAAAAAGACCAGAATGCATCGCTTTAAGCGGCTGCATGAAGTCGAGCGCACCGTATGTTTAAGCGAACTGCCGAAACCATAATATTTATTTTATTTTTAGGAAGAATAGTGAAATCGTAATTAAACCAAAGAAAGAGACAGCTTTTCCAGAACTTTGTCTACCGAAGCTTGTTTAGCCCCCGCCTACATTTTTTTCCCTTAACCTTTAGTGCTCTGTTGACGGAAATCCGTCGTAGTGACGGAAAACTTTAATCCATGTGAACCATGTTAATGAGTTTGACTGCTTTGGCGATGGACCTTTTGTAGTGACGTGAGTAGTGTACTGGTCATGATACTGTATAATACAGCAGACTGTATAGCTCTGCAGTCTGTTTGTCCAAGTCAGTATTGGCAGCACACCAGCTAACAGTGATGGAGGATGTAAAAGTGGACTAGTTAATAGCCTAATAAGTGAAACATTACAGAATGAGAACCCAGATTTGTGGTGGAAAGCCCCTAACATATATGGATATTACACAATACTCAGAAAATACTGGGCATCTGAATACACCGACACTCTGCTCCAAAGATCTAATATTATACAAATAAAACAATTAAAGCAAGCCACGCATAAATAAAGTACCGAAAAACATTTAAGGTCTGGAGAGACATTCTATCGCAAAACCCCAAAGCCCTCAGAAAAAACACCAGTAACCTGATTAAAAGTATTTATATAGCTTAATTCAGCAAGTTATTATAACTCTAATGGACTGCAGTAATTGGGCAAAGACATACGCAACATTCTGCGCGCATAACTCAAAATATCAAGCATTTAACTTTTTTTGCCGGGCACATGACCCCGACACTTTCCCGCGCTCGGGCACCGTTGGGCATGAAGCCGTCCTTGCGCAGGCGCAGTTTCACACCCGCGAGGGAGTTATACGAACAACTTCCTGTTCCCAGGCGCGCGCGTCACTCCCGGGAAAACCTGCGAGAGACTCTAGGCGCGAGATAGAAATTGAAACGTCCAAGCTACGGCTTTATAATCTGGAATTTCTCTGGCAAAACGACATTTTAAACCACGGTTTTACAGCAGACTCGCGAGTGTTACGCCCCGTGCGATCACCCCGTGCTTCACGCCCGCAGAGGCGTCCGTATTTGTATTACTTGGACTTTTTTTCTGGACATTCGGACACCGCAAGAGGGAAATGTCCTGGTGGCCGCGCGGGTAAGCACACCGGACCCTATTGTTGCCGTCGTGTTTACGATACTTTAGCTGTGAATATGGCTACCATATGCAGAAATGTAATCGGATTCTAGATCGGAAGCTTAAAATATCTGCATATACCCCCGAAGCGTTTGCAGTAACGGTCTAGTTTGTTTACTAGCTCGCGCAGCTAGCCTGTTCGCTGTAATCGATTTGTCTGCTTTGATGGAAGGAGCCGCGAGTTGCATCGTTTGCCGTATTGTTGTGTACGACACATCGAATTGTTTAAAAAAAAAAAAGGAAATAAAAAAATCCTCAGTGTTGTAATGATGTCGCAAATTTTTGTTTACGAATGCCCACGGACACGCGGGTCGTGACTCCGTCTCGAACCGGCTACGCGGTCGGCACGCGCACGCTCGTCTTCGGCGAACGTGCACCGGATATAGAAGCACCGACCGCACGTAGTTAAAAAATTAAACTGTGCACATTACGTAGCTGTCTAAAAATGACCGAACTGAAAGTTCTACCAGCTGCAAAGGTGTATTGAGTGGCATGGTGGATATTTTTGGAGCGCCGTCATTAAGCTGTACAATGCACATTTCTTAATAGACACAGGATCCCATGTGCTGGTTTCGTTCTGTTACATGTTGTCCGCGTGGATCTTTGCGTAAGATCTTTCTGCAGGGGGACGCTTTTTATATACTGAATACGCCGGTTCATAGAACAATGACAAATAAAGCCCTTTTTGAGGAACTTGCACTGTCTGGCGGCAAATTAATTTTGGAGACTTTTGTGCTTAGATGTCAAGACATTTTAGGATTATCGTTGTTAACAATCAAATATTCCATTCTCGTGGTTGATTTGATTAAAATGTTTTACTCTACTCCACTGTTTCAGTGAGGATGGCGAGGAGATACTGGATACTGACTCTGATGTGGCCGATCAACGAGAATGTTTAAAATTAAAGATAAGGTGGACCCCCGAGGAGGTGAGTTACACAGCTATTACAATTTCATTAGTTCACAGAAATACACAAAACTACTGTCAGTTGTTTTTTTTAAATATTGTTTCAAATGTGATAGTAGTCAGATAATATCTGATTACAGAGCAGTCTTATTGACTGTTCTCAGCTGCACTTTCTCATTTCTCTATGAGATATAGGCCTGGGCAATATGGAAAGACATTTAGTAAAATTTTTTATTCAACATTAACAATTAGCACAATATAATTCAAGTCAATATTTTTTTAATTCAAGGATCCAGTTTTTTTAAAATTCCATTTGAATCTCCCTTAAGTATGCATTAAAATGAACATGAATGGACTTGCAAGATATAATCCAGTATTCACAGATAATACAAACACTGGTAAATGCTGACAGTATGGTTAGTTATGGTTAGTTTTTTTCTCACTGCCTTGCTGCCTGCCCCAGGGGCCGGGTTTGATTTTGGGACTGTAAGCTCTTGCATTCTGCTTGTTCTGGATGGAAATGCTTCAGGTGGTGAAATGTTTCCAGTTTTAGTTGGCACAAGTTTTCCAGAGAGTTTACAGTACACAGCACCTGTCTGAGTTGGAGATTAAATAGTTGAAGTACTGGCCTACCACCTCTCTCTTTTTACTTTGTTTATCCACAATATCTCTTTCAAAAAGCTGTAGCTTTTTCAGACACTTGATGTCTCTTCTTAGAGAACATTCTAACAGCATTCACAGAAAGCCTCAGATGTTTCCCTAATTCAGTAAAAATGTTCCAGATTTATTGGTTTTTATAAGAAAAGTCATTACTTTATTCATTTGATTGTTTCTAATGTGATGTATATTTTTGTAAACAATCAGTAGTTTTAACTAAAACATTGCATGGTAATAAATTAAATCAAATTTTAGCTCAAAAGGAGCTCACAAAAAGTTTAGTTAAATACCAAATTTATGTAGATTACTTACTTTTGTCCTGGTATGCTTAAGTATTAAGTTCTAATACTAGGGGGCATAATACCATAATACCATTATCTATCCTCTACCAAACTTAACACTTGGCACATTGCAGCCAGGCAGGTAACCTTCTCCTGGCATCCACCAAATCCAGACTCATCCATCAGACTGAGACAGAGAAGCATGATTCGTCCCTCCACAGAACTACCACAGAATGTTTCCACTGCTCCAGAGTCCAGTGGCAGTGTGCTTTACACCACTCCATCTGACGCTTAGCATTGCGCTTGGTGATGTGAGGCTTGCATGCAGCTGCTCAGCCGTGGAAGCCCATTCCACGAAGCTCCTGGCACACAGTTTTTGTGCTGGGGTTAATGCCAGAGCAAGTTTGGAACTCTGCAGTTACTGAGTCAACAGAGTGTTGGCGACTTTTTCACACTATGCACCTCAGCACTCTGTGATCCTGCCCTGTTACTTTACATGGTTTCTGTATGCTTTCACTTTGCAATAATACCACTTAGATTTGACTATGGGATAACTAGCAGGGAAGACATTTTTTGAACTGACATTGCAAAGGAGACATCTTATGACAGTACCACTCTTGAATTCACTGTGCTCTTCAGAACAACCCAATGTTTGTAAACCTGTCTGCATGCAGGGTTAGGTACTTGATTTTATATACCTGTGTTAATGGGTCTGAATGAAACACCAGAATTCAATTATTCTGAATTGAAAATAATTGAATAACTGAAAAATAATTGAAAAACACCCAATTAGACTGCTTGTCAGTGAACATTTCAACTCAAAAGAGCCACATCTCAGCACTCACAAAGCTCATTTAGAACTATAATTTAGTTTTCAATTTATTACTGCTTGAAATTAAGTTCAAACTACTTGTTGTTTCTGTGACATTTTTGTGAACAACCAAATGAATAAAGTAATGGTTCTTATTTTTACTGAATTAATCCATGACTCCTTTGTGCTTGTGAAGGATCTGCTTTTGATCTGTTTTTATACTTGCTTTTTTGAAAGTATTGGGTAAGACACCCGCTTACTCTGTCAATTAAAATACCCTGCCTTTTTTTTTTTTACCTTTATTCAGTTATTCTGTTTTTCTGCTTCAGGATGAAAATCTGAAGACTCTTGTTCAGAATTTTGGGCAGAATGACTGGAAATGCATTGCCAGTTTTTTGCCAGTAAGTTTTTTTTCTTCATACTCAACTGTTTTCATACTCTAGCTGTCCTGCCACTGCATCTGTTTTTGGTAAACTGTACTTTGTTATTGCTTGGAAGGGACGCACAGAGTACCAGTGTCAGCACCGCTGGTTGAAGGTTCTGAATCCAGACTTGGTCAAAGGCCCCTGGACTAAGGAGGAGGATGAAAAGGTGAGCCTTATGGAAATGTTTGGAAATTACAGGACTTTCTGAGGGTAACTTATGGTTACTCAAATAAAACCTAAGGCCTTCTGACTGTTCTCTTGCATTCACCTGACCTCACAGGTTATTGAGCTGGTAAAGAAATATGGCACCAGGCAGTGGACTATGGTGGCTCGACACCTGAAAGGCCGATTGGGAAAGCAGTGCCGTGAACGCTGGCATAATCATCTTAATCCTGACGTGAAAAAATGTTCCTGGACTGCAGAAGAAGATCTCATCATCTACAAGGCTCAGTGTGTCCTCGGAAACCGCTGGGCTGAAATCGCCAAGCTCTTGCCTGGGAGGTAAGCACTTATTCCTGGTTCAGAGTACACTATAAAGGCAACTTGCTTAATTTTCATAAGTAGTAAATGCCATCAGCTGAGTGCACATTATATTATTTTTCTTCATGTAAGTATTTTTACCACTCTGCAATTTTACTTAACGTGCATCAGGCTCATTTGACTCGTACCAGGTTCTTGGCACAAATATTAGCCTGGAGTGTTCTTAACCATTACCTGTAATGTGTGTTTTTCATTTATAGTTTTCTGTTCAGTAGTTTTTTTGTTTTCAATCACCTATTTAAAGCTTTCTCTGTATTTATGTTATGTGAAGCTTGATCTTCTTTCATAGGTTCTTTGAGTAATGATGTTTGAATGGTATTTAAAGTGATTCATCTTTTGACTCTTTCAGGACAGACAATGCAATAAAGAATCACTGGAACTCCACAATTAAACGTAAGGTGGAGATGGGTTTCTATGCCAAGGAAGAAGACATCCCATTGTCATTGCCAATCCAGGTGGAGCATGGAGAAGTCACTACTTATTGCAACAGCAGTAAACAGGTTGGGCCTTGATCTTTAATTTACTTTCATTTGCAGATGTGTTTGCAGTGTGTACTCTGTGCTAATAAATTGTGGTTCATAAATGAGTACGTTAAATGTATAGTTAGATCATGGAACACAGCAATGTAAAGTAAGTACTGAATCTTAGTAAAATCTAAGTACTAAGTAATGAATGGGTCGCTGAAGACGACGTATTCTATTGACAGTGTATAAAACCTTGATTTGTCCAAAGCAATGTATACATGGTTCATTACAGAACAGCCAGATTTTCCTGGTATTATACAGTGAATCTGCAAGACTGGGAGAATGCTGTTATGTGCTCAGCAAAGGACAGCTGGTGGTCTGTCATTACACACAGATTCCTGGCTGACCTTGATTAAGACAGTATGGATGATCCAGGCTGAACAGTGATGTCATGGTGGATGGAAGGGCTGGCATGGAAGACAGGAAGTTCGGTCTTGGAGAGATTTACCTAGAGCTGATGGTCTCATTTAAGGCTGTGATGTCATGCAGAGATCTGAGCAGAAACAGTGGTGTTGTCAGGAGGGAAGGTCATGTCAGCGAAGTAGTGGTAGGAGAAGCCATGTGGCCTATGATTTGATCTAAAGAGGTAATGTAAAGAGAGAACAGAAGGGGGCCAAGGATGGAGCGCTGGGGAACACTGCTTGTTACCTGATGCAGCTTCACACCTGTGCTCCCCAAGCCAAGGCATCAAAATATCCACAACAATTTGGAAGGCAATCTCGGTCTATTGGTCTGAGGACAGACTACAGAGGGTTAAGGAGGCTGTGCGGCTTGAAAAATTCAGAGACTTGACTGAGGACGGCATGTTCAAGAAGACATAAATGAGAAAAGAGAGAGTGGTTGATAATTCTCAGTCTGTGAAGGATTAAGTGAGGGTTCTCTACTGTTTGTGCGTCATCTGTCAGGAATGCACCCAGCTGGAGCAGTCCTCATAATTTTGTTGTAATTCCTGCTTAAATGCAGCAGGGAATATGTTGTTTGTAAGAGACAAGTTAATCAGACGAGTGGAGGAGTTAATGGAGAGAGAGCCTGGAGTAGATGGAGGGGGTAGGGTCCAGGGCACAGGTAGTGGGCCTGAGGATGAGAAGGTTTGACATGTCCAAGCTGATGAAGCGGGTGAAAAAGCAGGGGAAAAGAACTTTGGTTGGGTGCAAAGAACTGGATGTCTGTGGCTGCCACCTTTACATGAAAGAATGTAACAATATCATCAGCTGATATTTACTTTTAGCTGTTAGGGTGCTGTATAGTGGGTGGAGGAGGGTTAAGGAGGGCATTCTCTTGATAGAAAGCGGTCTTGGAGGGTGTAGATGGAAGCAGAGAATGATGAGAGAATTACATTAGTTGGTTCCCTTAGCCTAGACTCTATGTAAGGCCTGACTCTAAACAAGGGCTAGTCAGATGAATTCTAAAATGTTTTACATCCTTGAATTTAGTCTCCGCATGATGTAAGAGAGGAAGTTTAGAGCCAAGTTTTTAAACCAGTTCACTGAATTCAGTATGAATCATGTGAAAATCCTCTCTGCAGTTAGTTTGAAATACCCCAGGTGTATGGTTGGGGTGCTGTCACATCGTAACAGTTATGGGTGCTTGCACGTGTGTTTAATGCCATGCACCTGTGTAGCAAGTATGCTTCTGTTCTTTTTACAGTTGGAGTTCCACTGTGATGTTGTCCTGGATGCTGACCCTGTACCAGACACCGAGGAGCAGGTAAGAATATAGGGCTGGTTTAGCTATGACAATTTCTCACATACCAGGTTTGCAGATCCATTTTCTCTGTAAACCGGTACTAAAATGGACATACAATCCATATATCTCTTTGACAACATTGTCACAGGGCAAGGGCTTAACTCCTAAAGATGCAGTCAGATTATACGCCAGCTCAGAATTACTGCACTTTCATGAGAGATCTGCTGGCTGAGCTATACTGAGAATACTCAGTGAGAATGTGATGCTGTGAGTTTTTGGGTTCTGCCTCGTGCAGTAGTGGGAATATTTACTGGTGGGATCCGAGTTTTGATCGCAATTTGCTGCTAATATCACCATTCTTGTAAACTTTTCGTTTCTACCTTCCTTCTGGAAACACTTTATTTTTTGTGTTTTATTTTATTTTTACTTTTAGTGTGCAGACCTGTCACAGTAACGCATGCCATTATATCTTATATACTTTTTTAAAAACTCTGTTGTTTTGTAACATTTGAGGTTAGGGTGATGCACTGGCCAGTTTCAGTGAGGTGTTTGTTTCTTTAGGAGGCCTCTCCTTCATCTGCCTCAAGTGTGAGAGCTGGGGAGAATCTTTCCCCTGAAATTGCCTCTACCAGTCAGCCTCCTGGGGCCTTGACTCCAAAGACTGAGCTTGATTCTTTGGAAGAGGCACGTCCCAGTCGCTGGTTTGTGGACAGTGCTGGTTTCCTCTCACCCACACCTGGCTCCGCCTGCAGGGAGGCACTGGAGCTAACGGAGGAGGTGAGTTTAAGATGGATGCATTATTTGCTTTTGCAGGTGTCTTTGGGGTTCATCTTCAATTGCAAAGTGACAAAATTCAGGCTGCTACTGGAAACTGAGCAATGTGAGCTGAAGTAGCCTTGACTTCTAGCTGGCCTGAGTGCCCCCCATCATTCCCAGTGTTATGTGCTCTAGTAGCTATGATTTATTTGTATAGTTTATCTTGTAGCTTTACTAACTGCCCCTTAAATTGATGCAGCTTTGTCCTTATTGGTGGGGTTTTCTCAGCTTGGGAGGGATAAGGGTCTGGAACTATTGGGACAAATTGGCCTACCAGGTATCTAAAAAAACCCTCTGAACTTGCTTATTAATATTTTTGATGCAATCACCAATATAAACTTGCAGTCATTGCCAGAATGCATGCTTAACTAATTTACAGCAATTTTCTACACTCACAATGGGGAAATACTTGAACCATTTGGCTAAGGATCCCAAATTTGAACTGAATGTAAAATGTAAAGAGTGTGTATAGTTGCTTGACATGAATTGTTGGCCACATTGTCATCTAGTTGCAGCTACTGGTGGATCCTGGCAGGGAAATTTTAATTTAATTTTCTCTTTTCTTTTTGGTGCAATTTAGGCTTAAATCATTGTGCTTCTGAGTCATTTTTTTTCATTACTCAGATGGGTTTTTTTCCCTTGTATTTGTCTTATGTTCCCACATTTGACTACGGAGATGGATTTTAACTGGGCAACACATTAAGTTGGGTTTCTGGCTAATGGTTCTTTTGCACTAGATATATTTGTCTTAATTATTTAATGCATTATTTCTAACAAACCTGCCATTGTTTTCCTTTATAAATTTATATAATCAAAGTTATCTTGGTGTTCATAAACAAAAATTGTTGATTTTACAGTAAAATGTTCTGGGGGTTTAAGATAATAGATGAATGTATACTTCTTTATAGTACTTATTTAAGGGGGTTTGCATGCTGTACATGCTATATGGGGTTAATCTTGATGCTTCTGTTTTCATAATATTAACTGCATGTTTATATTATTCATTACAGAGAATTGATTTTTTTTGTTCTCTCTCCTTAGACAAAGCAAGCAAAAGATATCAAAGTGGAACAAAAGACAAAAATTAAATTTAGGAAGGAGCCGTCAGCTACAAAGCTGAAAGCCATCGTTCCACCATCTGGTGTGGTGATGAAAGAAGCCGCAAGCCCCTCTACTGGCCACATCACCAGCTCGCCGTCTCCCCCGACTCCCAACTCTTCTTCCGGCTCCGGCTCTTCCCAGCCGAGTCGCCACAAGACTATCACTGAAGCAATTTTGCGCATGATTGCGGAAGACATGCTGCCGCTTAACTTCGTGGAAGGCTCTGGTTTCCGCAACTTCATGTCAGTGGTGGATGCTCGGTACCCAAGGCTCTCGCAGCGCACTGTGGGCTTGAAATTGTATGATGAAGTGGAGAAGACGGTCAAGCCCCACCTCATTCGTGAGTTGAAATGCTGCGTTGCCGTGGGTGGAGGTGATGCTGTGATCCACGTCACCTTGGACTTATGGGGCAGCCAGTATGCTGAGCCAGTCATTGCTGTACAACTGCACTTTATTGACGACAGCTGGGATATTCATCGTCCCACTGTTGCCTTCCGTCACCTGAGCTGCAAGAACGTTACGTCATCGGTGGCCCGTGAGCTCGAGGCTGTATTGTTGAGCTATGGTTTGTTTCCCCATAACATTGGCTACATAATTACAAATGAGGCCAAGACCACCATTGCCACCAACAGTCTCTTCTACGATTATAAAGTCATGCGTTCCTGTATGAGAAATGACCCTGATGAGGAAGAAATGCTAAGCTTTCTGGATGATTTCCCAGCCTCTTCAGACGAGTTCTCTGATATTCAATTTGGCACCAGGGTCAGCTGTATTGGCCACCTGCTGCAGCTGGTCATCAAAGAGGCCCTCAAGAGCTCGCGTGTAGTGGAGAACGTACTGTCTCAGGTGCAGAACGTGGTATCCTTCTTCCGCCACAGTGCCTACTGGAATGATGTGCTGGTGAAGGAGTGTGGCCTTTCCCTTGGGCCCACACACAGCCTCAGTAGCTTCCGTTGGAACTCCACCTTTGTGGCGGTACGCCGGATGGTGCAGGAGGCTGTTTGGGGCTCAGTCATGACACTGCTGGCACAGGCCCGCATTGAGGCCAAAGATACTTCAAGCTCGCCTCCAGCCGTGCGGGCGAAGCGGGAACAGGTGCTGGACATCATTGGCCTGCTTGAGCCCTTTGAGGAAGCCATCCAGGTCCTACAGGAAGAGGGTGTCACCTTCTCTCTCGTTATCCCATCTCTTATTGGCCTTGACAAGACCTTATCTATTAGGTCTACCAATTACAGTCATTTTTGTAAGAGCCTTCGTACTGGCCTGCACGCTCGCTTTCAGCCCCTCCTTCTGCAAAGGGACTTGATCCTGGCTACGGTTCTTGACCCTCGCATCAAACTGCAGCCCTTTGAAGACGCCAAAATGGAGACAGACGGTGTTACCTTGGCGGCTCCTTCCAAATTCCAGGCAAGGACACTAGTGGAGTCCGCATTGGAAGACATGGACACCTGGAACTTGCCAGAGGATGGGTGTGTAAAAACAGAAAATGTGGAGCTGTGCCGAGAGGAAGCAGACACATCGGGCTCTCCTCCGGGCAGCAACATCAAGCGCAAAAAGATCTTCAGCTTCTTTCAGCCGCCTGCTAAACATGTGAAGTTTTCCGAGTTGGAACTTTACCTGTCGGAACCCTTGCTGGACGGTGACAAGTCCACCCAGGTTTTCTGGCGGGAAGCGACCCGCTTTCCCCAGCTGCAGAGCCTTTCCCGCAAACTTCTAGCCATACCTGCCACTTCAAGAGGCTTTGATCGTCTATTTCCCCTTGCTGGCTGCATCGTACGAGCCAGGAGGAGTAAGCTGCCACCTCACACTACGGAGAGGCTAGTACTGTACAGAGAATCAATAAAGCTGAAGAATGGGAAATAACAATAAAACTGAACTTCAATGCTTGGGTTGAGTAGGACACCTCTGAGAATGGCGCCTAATGTGGTCCTTCTCCAGCATGAAGCTGATTTTTACCACCTTCAGGTTAACTGGAAATGTCTTTCTGGTGTGAAAAGAATGGTGATATTAAATGTGGTCAGGGAGGGCTTCTTTTTCTGCAATTTTACAGGATTCCTTTATTTCAAGCTTTAATTTCTATCTTTATAGATGAATATACCAAATGTTGAATCACTTAATTTTATGAGATTGTATAGCGCCTGTATATTGTTTGGAAAAATTGGAGTCATCCCTCTCTATTAACAATCACAGCTCCAATTGGTCTCTGGATATTGTCTGTTAAGGTTTGTGTGTGTGCGTGCGCGCGCGTGTGTTTTTACATAAAACCAAGACACTGGACTGATGTGACTATGCATTCTAAACTCTTGAACTCAAAACACCTTTATACTTCACATTTTGGGGCAAGAATATACCAGTACCAGTGGATAACAGTTGAATTCATATTGAATTAAGAATTTCCCAATTTATTTGTCAGTTATGGATAATTGACCACTCATAATCATACAGATTCATTCATTGTTACTTAAGTACAGTTTTAGCAGTACAAATTTTTAAGACCATGGGATATTTCCTAATTGTATTTGCGCTGAAGCACCTACCTCTTAAGCTACTTTTGGCTTTTGCATTTAGTAGCAAATACCTATAGTTCTCTAACTTCTTGTACTTCAGTTCAAACTTGGCTACAGGGGAGAGGTTGGTTCAGTTTTTAATAGTGTGTGGTCTGATGGCAGAGGTCTGTTTAATATTAGTGATGAAAGTAATTGTGTAAACTATAATATTTTCTAAATTTTACCATCTAAGTTCGAACAGCTACACATCTAAATATGCATTTCTCTTACACATCAACATGTAAGAAAGTTGGGAAAAACGCAAACACGAGCACAGTAAGGTTTTTTATGGAGCCAAATTCCTTAATTCTGAGGATTGCATGCTGATGAGTGTGTCAAGGAAATATGCAGCTTTACTATACACTGATGTGCTGAATGGTGCCTTGTCCAGTGGAACTGCCCAATATTACTGTCATTTATAATGGGTAAACTAATCGTTACACATTTTCTTAAGTGCTGCGTTGAATTGGTCTCATCATTTTAGGGGAATGAATTCTTATGCTGTTACTTCTTACTGGCTGTTGAAAATGTAGTATGATCGGACATCTAATTGCATTACAGGGCTAGTTGTGCATTATGTTAATGCAATTTGGACCTGTTGTAATATGTAAAAAAGATTACTAGAAATGATTGAATACTCAGTTTTTTTCCATTTAAAAGAGGTTAACTTCATGGGAACGTAAGCTTGAGTAAGTGGGCATGGTTGACCT
The DNA here is from genome assembly GCA_026780765.1 of Petrocephalus schoutedeni. Classification (NCBI taxonomy): domain Eukaryota; kingdom Metazoa; phylum Chordata; class Actinopteri; order Osteoglossiformes; family Mormyridae; genus Petrocephalus; species Petrocephalus schoutedeni. Next base: position 27,355,412 of record JAODKL010000107.1, read on the forward strand.
CAATTACAGCTTCTAACTTACATTAATATTGATATCTGATGTCAGGATGTGTAAAGCCTCCTCCCAGGTTCCCTTTAAATGATGCAATTAGATGGCATTATTTGTAATGAAGAGGATTTGCTTTATTTAATGGGCCTGAAGCGATGCATTTTCAGCTTGCTTCCTAATGATTTCACTCAATCCTTAAGGGGATAATTCTTTATCCAAATTAGACAAGTTGAAGTGTTTTTGACATTTTACGGAATCATGTACACATTTCCTGGCAGGTGGTACCTCTGACCTGTTCCTGTACTGCACTTTGTTATCTTATCTTAGACTTAGAGCTGGGTCTTATCTGTAAACGTATCACCACTCTTTTCATTACTGAAATTAAATGAGCTATTATCTAACAATATTTTAATTGTAATTCAATACAATCTAGGTACTCCACTTTATGCTGGGAAAACTGTTAGCTAGCTCCAAACAAAACAAAAATGAATTTTGTACTTTTCTTTTGTGTATTCCATTGTCAGTTGTCTCATGATTGGATAATGAAATATTTTGTTTGTTCAGAACCAATCCCCCCTGATGTGTCTGCCCATCTGTCCTGAAATGCAACATAACTCAGCTTTGCCTTTTCATTGGAGTGTCCACTCAGTTAAGTGCAACTCTTGGTCATACATTTGACAAAATAAAATTTTCAATTCAATACCTCATGTATAAAATGCCTCATTTTATGTCATTGTATATTAAACAATATCCCTTTGTAAGTCATATCAGGCAGGTGTCATTTTTCAGTAACAGTCCCTAATATGTGCCACAGGTGTCACCTACCAGCCTTACTGTGAATAACGAGAGCAATGTTTCTCAAACAGTCCTCAGCACCCCCCAGACGGCCAGCAAACGTGGGCTGTCTGGGGGTCCCCAAGGACTGGTTTGAGAAACACTGAACTGGAGTGCCCTAAGTATGTCTGTGTATGTTCTCAGTCCTCCAGGGCATGATAATCTTAAGGGCTTGAATAGAAGGCACCTGGTTAAAAGGAAAGTATTCCCATGTTTGTTGATGGGGCTTTTTGTATCAGCAGCTGTAGCACCTGCAGTTCAATCCAGGTAATGTTTCTAATGCTCAGCAGGTTTGAGCCTGGTCAGTGCTTGGATGGGAAACTGAAAAGGAGAGGTGGGTTCTTGCTGAAGCTGGTATTGGTCAACAGCTTAGTTTAATCTGGATCACTGCTTTTAGTATCTTGAAAAGTGAACTAAAGAAGCCTTTCGGATGAGAGGTGAAATGTCTTCAAATTATTGAAAAGAAGCCCAGTTGCCTTCGATTAAAGGCCTTAATATTACCCTAAGTAGCATCTTTAAGTTCATGTAGGGTAAATGCTTAAAGGGCTTTTGGCAAATAAGAAAAAGAAAATCCATTTTGGGTAAATTAGGGGGTGTGCTTTTCATCTTCTGTAGTGCAAAACTCTTGATGCCTGACATCATAACACACCTGGGTTGGGGGCATTAATGGGTGAACTTTGCTCCTTGGAGTGACTATAACCCTAATTGAATTAAGTAACTTACATTAGTACTACTGGTGAGAGCTGGACAACTCATGCTGGGTTGCTGAACTGGTGACCAGATTCTTACTGTGAGCTTCAGCATCAGCATCAATAACCACACCACCAGGAAAAGCATCTCATTTTGGTCCTTTATAAAGATCTGTAAGTGCATTTTATAAGGGTTAAAGAGCTCCTCCTGAGGGGAATCGCCTTGATAATTACCAGTTTGAAGTTATTTTACCTGTCCACTGTTTTAATTCCTCACAATATCAAGTCACCTGAATGTGTAGTGTCAGTAGTGCTGGTTTCTGTGGGTTTGGAAGTGAGACTTATTAAAGTATTAAGTGTGTACACATCGCTGGTGCTTAAGGATGCCTTACCTTTCATGTATCTAGTAATATTTAGAGGCAGGGTGCACATACCATGCATCTGCGCAGTTTGGGGGAATAGGGATAAAATAGGGGAGATCATTGACTTTCAAGGGCCCTTGCATGGGAATTAAGTGAAGGTGATTAATCATCATTGTTGACGCACACAGTGCACAACAGCAAGATGTGTCCTCTGAATTTAACCCATGTGACACAGCAGGGGACAGCTACTTGAGCGCCCGGGGAGCAGTGCTTGGGGACGGTACCTTGCTCAGGGTGCCTCAGCAGTACTTGTGGGTCGGGGACTCAGACCAGCAACCTTTCGATTGCACGGCCCGACCCCTTCCCCTAAATCAGGGTCACTGATGTAAAAAAAAAAAAAACAAACAAAATATAATTGGGGGTGAAATCAAGTGAAATATAAAATAATACCTGCTACATATACACTTTTTTGAAACAGCATTCCATTAATTCCAGCTTTATGAGGCTCACAACTTACAGGTTTTGTTTAGATTAGGTCACTGAGATTTTTGACTTTTCTTTAACTGCCCTGTTGAGTTTATATATCCTTGTCAGTTTTAAAGTTCATTCCAATGCAGCTTCTTTGAACTCTTTGGAATCATTGGTTGATTATTTAGGAGCAATGCATCTCTGATTAAATAGGGGGGGGGGCATTTCAAAATACATTGATAAAATTAAAAATTTGATTTAAATTTAATTAGATCGAAAGAATATGGAGAAGTGAAGGAAGGGAAGCTATGTTATGCTCAACAATGACAATTAGTACATTTCAAGAGCCAGATCACACCCTTCTTGTTATTCGTTATGTTTTATATTTCCATCCAGCAGAGGGCAGCATCAATTTGGGGCTCCGAATCCTGTAGTCGACAGAGTAACCTTATCACTACTGGGCTTTTGAGCAGGGCTAGGCTGAATGCTGGCTAAGCCTAGGCTCTGACCTACAACATGCTCTCACGTATGTGTCTCTGTCTCTCATAGAGAGCAAGGTGGGATATTGAAAACTCCCCTGTTCCCACATAACAATTAATAAAGTACCACTATTCTATGTGTGAATGGCCTGTGACCATTGACATCTCAGGTATTTCATAGCATTCTTCCTAACATCAGGAAATACAGACTCTTTATCTCTGTTGTATAATGACAATACCCGTTCACCAGACCTGAAGGGGGAGCCCATCCTCCAGGGGCTGGCAGAGGAGTCAACTGGACAAAACAAAATGACAAAATCTAATAGTAAAATAGTACTGGTGTTGAATTTTTGTCTCTATGCAGGGGCAGGCAAGTGCTGGCACGTAGGTGCTTGATTCTGCTTCTGATGGCAAGATGAACAGTGGTACAGCAGCAGGGAAGGAAGGAGAGGCATCACAGGAGCAAAGGGCAGGCAGGCAGGAAGGGTGTGGCCGGAAGTAGAGGCATCGCAGACAGCAGAATAGACAGAAAATCTTCATATTCTTGGGTCTCCAGGCAGCAGACGCCAGAAGGGGTGGGGGAAATAAGAAATAGGGCATAAGCCAGAGTAAGGGAGACTAGAGGCAGTGCAAACAGTTGGTTGAGTGCAGTATCTAAGCTCCGACAGATATGGCTATGGCAGCATGAATAAAAGGGATAGGCAAGTGGGAACACAGGCATGGGGAGTCCCTGAACATCAGCGCTCCAGTGTGAAGCTAGAGTGACAGCACTGATGCATCAGTTTATCCAAAGCCATCCATCTTCTATATCCACCAGTACAGTCCTAGTGTTATTCTGGAGCCTAACCCAAGAAGAAGGCACAAGGCATTGGACACAAGATGGGATGCTAGTCCATCACTGGCCTGCACCCTCACAATTTATGGGAAATTTAGAAACGCCAATATGCCTTATCTAGCGAAACACCACACACAATGGAGGGACAAAATTAAAACCATCAGTGCTATCACTGAGTCACTATGCTGCATCTCATCACATGTATATTGATTGCGCACTAATTACACATTACAACATATGTCCTTCTTTTTACACGATCCAATAAATTATGTGTAGGTGTGTAGTTACTAATTCAAAACCCTTGAATGACCTGAAGATTTGTCCCCCTATGAGAACAAGCCTTTGAGACCTTATACCTTTCAGTGAAATACTCTAACTGGTCAAGGCCAGGTTAAGTCAAGCCTGTAAATAATTTTTTGAATTAAATAATGTTTCTGAATCTGGTAGGATAGTAAGTAGCTTTGCAAAAGGGTGTCAGCCAAGCAAAGAAATAATTCATTTTGTTAAACATTTGTCTGCAAGCCATGACAGAATCTGAGCACATTTCGCTGTGTATTTATTTATTAGGCTGGCGACGAATTTGAATATTGCATCTGGTTATTTTCCACAATGTGTGCAGGGTGCCGAACTGAGGACTCCTGAGCTTCCTCTGCTGGAACAGATCACTATTTATCACGCTTGTGGACATATACATTACAGCAGGGCCATTCGTGCCAAAAGGCTGCGGCTACCATTAACGCGAGGCTCACCATTTGTCACACGCTTCCTCGGCTTTCCATTCCATCATCCATCAGACTTGAATGCGGAGGACCAACATGTTATTAAAAAGGGCTTGAGGTGGCGTGGGGTGACGGGCGGTGTGCAGTCCTTTGCCAGCGGTTTGTCTCCACACGAGCACCTGCAGGAAGGCGGTTCCTCTGCAACACAGATGCTGCCATTGAGGAAGACAAACCCCTAACACCTGACTGCTGTGCTGTAAGGCTATACAGAGCTGAATTTGAGTACAAACGTGAGAGGAGGTCACAGGAATTCTTTGCTGGCTCATCTGACACTCGTGTCTTCTTTACGTGATTCACAAATCCACTGTGAGCCACATGATCTTATTTGTTTCTTAGACCATAGAAATGCTTACATGGTGGTTAAACATGGACTCCTGACCTAAATCCAAAGGTTCAATACTTTGCAGTCACTCTGCTCAAAAGCTCATGGTAAATGGTGCATCAATGCATACATTCGCTTTGGTAAATACATCAGTTAAGTATTAAGCATAGTCATTGCATTTGCAGAAAACACTTGTCTGTTAATATATATTTTATGAATGAATTCAAATAAGCCATTTATGTGGCGTATTGGCAGCTTTGGTTAGAGGGTCAGCAATATTCATGCTATCATTCTGTCTTCATCAAAATTCAGTGCTCTTCAACGATTTAGCTAGCAATATTTTTCTCTAATTTGCCATTAAAATTTTTTTTTTTTAAAACATTTTCTTATTTTCATTGTTACAAAAGAAAATCTGTTTCCAAATGAGAAATACTGAGTTAATTCTTTTTTGAGAAATTCCATAAATATATCATTAAATTCTACTGATTAATAAACTGAAACATAATGAGCATCGTCCATTTAATAATAAGAAAAATTTGATAAACAATAATTAAATGTTTTTGCATTTCGTCTGGATGCAGACCAGAGCCCACCAATTGGTCACCACTGGTCCAGACAGCGTGAAAAGTTACATACTACCCAAGCCTACCACCAGTATCTTGTAAGATCATATATCATGCATGTGTAAATCATACATATATGGAAGGAGCCAAAGTCATACATGCTAAGTAGTACCCTTAAAAGGATATATATATATTTTTTCATGGGATTGCCCAAAGGGGTGGCATGGTGGTACACTGGTTAGCACTGTTGACTCTCACCTCTGGTCTCCACCATTGCTCCATATATGTGGAGTTTGCACGTTTTCCCTGTGTTATTTTGGGGTTTCCTCTGGGTATTCTGGTTTCCCCCTCGCAGTCCAAAATCATGTTAATCATGTTAATTGGAGTTACCAAGTTGCCCATAGGTGTGCATGTGTAAGTAATGGTGTGTGAGTGAATGGTATGTGAGTGTGCCTTGCGATGGGCTGGTGCCCAATCCTGGGTTGTTTCCTGCCTTGTGCCCATTGGGTCTGGACCCCCCCTGCAACCTTGAACACTACAAGTGGTTTTCTGAAAATGGATGGATGGATGGATGGATGGATGGGGTTGTCCAATATCCACAAACGTGAAAAGTATAGAAACTAAAATTACTATTTGGAGTGGTTCTGAAACCACTCGATGGCCAAACTTTTGCATAAGACTGTAGCTGTTCTGCTGAGGACAGGACTACTGACCTCCTTATCAGACGTTTAGCCCACTGGGCCATATACCTCTCCCTGGTAAATGTTTAATGGTAAGCCAGCCGTCTAAACACAACTAACCAAGAGATTTTAAAATACACTCAATGCAGCACGTGGCAGAACAGAGCTTACTCATTTAATGGGGCGTCTTGTTCGTAGCATAGGTCAAGCAGAAACTTTCTCCTGAGTGACTGGTGTCGGTCAAGGAGACTATCTTGTAGCTAATCCTGTACCAGTCAAGTAAAGAAGGTCAACTCACCCACAGATCCAGTCCAACTTCAAATATAATCATCAATATACCTAGCCCAATACTTGATCAAGGACACAAGTAGGCTATTATTATAAATATAATCCAGTTCAAATTGGCCCTTGTGCTTTATGTTTGCCAAATATGGAGCAAGTGGTGTCAACACTTCCCTGTATCTGTAAATAATAGTTTCTTTTTAGTTTCAAACAAAAAAGTCATATTTTGTGTAAGAATTAGGGTTATAAGATCTATTAAAAGCTGATGAGTAGTTTCTTACCCTGATCAGTGAGGATGAAAATAAAGATTTAAATGTAAAATTCCATGGAAAGGAGCGCGATCTTTCCTCTGCGGTTAGACAAGGTGACTCTCAGCTCCTCATGAGAAACGAGCATGTGTTGTTTGAAAAAACACCAAAATAGGTTAATATTATCCAGGGGTAAAACTTCTTTACAAGTGGGAATAAATGTTTAAATGGACTCTAAAGAATGGCTAGCAGATAAAATGAGGCTGTCAGCCTTGTCATTCTTATGATAAATGCTTTGTGGGTATCTCTGTCCGGCTAAATACAGGGGCTTGTACCCACAATGTGCAATCCTCTTCCCATGAGGATGTGACACCTATCAATACATTGAATCTTGACAACCACGAGGTGGGTGTGTTTCCGGGGGATGGCCCCTCCTCCCCATCATCACCCTCCCTCGGGTGACTCATCTCGGGGATGCGGCTCAGCTGGATCAGGAAGGCGGTCATCCTAAGGCTTTGGGCATGGCCCTGCTTCTCTGGGCATCTCTTCCTGTAGCGGAGCCTGCGTGGTGCTGGAAGGGCAGGTACCCCAATTCGGCGGCTGGTTCCGTCTAGTCAATCCCCTGAGAAGAGTCACCCTCTTCTGCTTTCCCCTACAGTCCCTCTCCCCTACAGCTGTTCTAGGGGGTGCTGCAGCCCTCGCTTGGCCCTTCCTAGTGCGACAATTTCCCATCGATAGAAATATTTTTCTTTAAATTTAGGGTGTCCTCTTCTGACCATTCCATTTCTTACAAGAGTTCTTTAACTCCAGCCCAGTTTTTATATTCTAGTGCTCCTCTAGGTGCCGGCTTCCCAGGTGCAGGATTCTGCCCTTCAGCAGATGGGAGTCCATCATGTTTTTGCCTTTCTCTCTCAAAATCAGACAGCCCCTCAGGCTCATGCACATGGTCCTTCTCCCGATGCCCGGTATATTTACTGCTCGCCGCCCCCATTCTTGCAGCTATCACTGTGCTCTTTCACCACTTGCTGAGTCTTGGAGCCACACAGCTGAAATTCAGCTGTTTGGCATATTAATACACACCTGTGTCTTTCTCCTTCTCTTCACCTTACCTGTCCTTTCCAAAGTGCACAAAATTGGGAAGAACGGACCCGACATGATGTCTTGTCCATGGAGTAAGGTGGCGCACTCCACTTACACAAATGTAAGACTACAGTAAGACTACAGAGCACAGAGTGCATTGTGGGAAATCGCTCCACAAGTCCCACCGTTAGTCGTGTAGATCAGTACCATCACCCAAGTGTTAAGCCGAAGACTCCTATGAACTGGATCCCATTTGGGACATTGTACAACACTCCTCTCGATCACTATCACCGCTCTCAAAGGCTTAAAAAAGGTATCATATTTAGGCAGAGCATATATTCCGCTCATCAAGCTCTCCCCTGGACAAGGAGGGGCCCAGAGCCCAAGCTCTGACAGCGCCTAGCTTAGGTTGTCCCTTCGGACTTAGTTAGAGATCCTACCTGTCATTGGCTGTCCTACAGTCAGTCTGTCCCCCATCGGGCTTTTACCCTCTTGGTGCCTCTGGCCCAATCCCATCTCAACACAAGTCATTGGTGCCACCTGTGGGTCCTCTACCTGCTTCTGGCCTTGGCGGGGAGTACTGTGATCGCCTGGCCCAGCCTTTTGCCAGCTTTGGCAGTCAGCCGCTATCAGCTTCAGCACGGGAGTGTCCTCCAGTGCCAACCTTCATCTCTCTTTGGCAGATACGTAGAGGTCCATGCATGTGAGGACAGCTGACTGACATAAGCAAGGAGTCACTGGGGGCCTCACCTGCTGCATGTTGCTTGTATATTTTCTCCCCATGTACTGAGGATTTAAGTGCTATTCGGACAGGCAGCAGACAGTCCAGTAGTTAGGGAAATATACAACCAGGAAGGAGTCTTCAGCTTATTACATAAAAAATTTAGGCGAAAAACAATATTTTGAGATAACAAATGCCCACACTACTTTGTGACATTGACCGGCGGTTTGTCTTTGAGGTACAGTACAGTATATGTAGTTACTTTTATTATTACTGTATTATTATTTTTCTGACATACCTACAAATTCAATTTAAAGAGAGACTTAGGGAACATTTCTAATTTGTAACCTGGGGACTGCCTGTACAGTATAAGCTGTATCTAGATTATATCTTATTTGATACATGTGCTTATGCAATTATAAGACGCTTTAGGGTGATAACATAAAAAACATGAGGATAATAACAGTAATATGGCTCAGTGGCATATAGCATACAGCAGACTGGGGTGTGAAGCTGGTTGCTCGTCTGTGTGTAGGCAGCCGTCATGTAATCCGCTTCCCATGTGCTGTGTATGTTTCCTCCTACAGCCGCTCTGTGGCTGTGTACCTCCAGCCTTGTGCCCAGTGCTGCTGGGGAAATGCCGCAGGCGTGATATGCTCCTGAGCGGGATAAATTAAATGGCAGAAAAATTTAAGGATTACCTATAAGTAAGATAATTTAATAAGAGATACTATATATATATAGTGTTTTTTTGTTTTGTTTGGTTCTTCCACTTTTAGTACGTGAACTATGCCTAAATCAGAATAAAAAAAAAACATTCTCAACTAAGGGAACAAAGCATTGAGTTCTGTTTTGCTTCTCCATTATATAACTTATAAGATGATTTGTAGCTGGAACACTAAGTATGTCAAGTCGCTGGAGTAAAATGAAAACCTGAGTCTCTATTCCGTGCAGGACTTCTCCCGTCTGCATTGTTTGACAGCTTTAATGTGAGGACATGTCCTGAGCAGGCTGTGAGAATGTGAATGAGAGTCGGTGCTCACCCTGCCTACGTCCTCGACTCTCCCTAGCAGCGGCATGTGCAGCCAGACAGCTTCAGCTTTTCCATTGCTGAGACCTGATGCTGACAGCAAATCGGTCAGAAAGCTCTTCCGTCAGCCCCACAGGCAGCAGAGAATCCAGACTTTTATCAGTTGAACCGCTGTCGATTTTAAATGTGGTTTATCATTTTGTATTCTGTCAATGTGGTATGTATTTAAACCCATTGCGACATGTGTGGACACAATGTTCTAGCCTGGGGCTTATTCACATCCCATAATCTGGGTAGTCGTCTTCTATCCTTAAGGAAGTAGCTTACCTGAACTGCTTTTCAAGTGCTTTAAGTAATATCTAAAATTACAACCAAACGCTGGTAGTAATATACTAAGCCAAATTTTTAGTATACTCATTAACATGGTTTAATTTTACAGTATAGATTAACGTGGTATAATTTAATAGATGATTTGAAAAAATACTGTTGTAGAACATCAAATGCTTATGTTAATTAATTTGTATTATCTAACTACACTGCGCGGCCAAAAAAGAAAAACGTTTCTGTTAGAATTTCAATCAGCAAATACTTAAAAGTCAATGACTGGATCTTTTTTACAACTCAGCAACACTATGCAGCAATAAAGTGAAGTCAGCTGACTACCTGAATCTACTGAATGGCCAGGTTATCCCAACAATGGATTATTTCTTTCCTAATGGCATGGGCATTGCAGGATGAAAATGCCAAGATTCATCAGGCTTGAATTGCTGAAGAGTGGTTCAGGGAGCATGAGGAATCATTTTCAAATGAGAATTGGCGACCACGGAGTCTTGACCTTAACCCCATTGAAAGTCTTTGAGATGTGCTGAAGAAGACTTTACGCAATGTTTCAACTCACCTATCAGCAATACAAGATCTCTGTGAAAAATGAGTGCAAATCAGGATGGGAAAAAGTGTTGTGATGTTGCATAAGCACATGAAAACAATGCATGGACCAATGTGCACCATAATCAAAGCTAATTGCTGTCCAACAAAATACTAAAGTGTGTGACCTTTTTTTGGCCCAGCAGTGTATATATTCTTGGGATCGTGCCTGTGATTAGATAGTTGCTAGTTCAAATCCTGTGACCAGTAGTGATACCACTACTGGGCCACTGAGCAAGGCCAGTGCTTCCCGGTGGGGCAGTTTTTACATAAGAACATAAGAAGAACATAAGAAATATACAACCAAGAGGAGGCCATTCAGCCCATCGAGCTCATTTGGGGAACTTAACTAATAGCTCAGAGTTGTTAAAATCTTATCTAGCTCTGATTTAAAGGAACCCCAGGTTTTAGCTTGCACTACACTAAC
>JAODKL010000107.1:27373821-27387369 GCA_026780765.1 Petrocephalus schoutedeni
ATCCCGCTGTAGCTGCTGAGCCGCTAGTTCAGTATCTGCTACACCACCCACCTTGGTGTCATCTGCAAATGTAACCAGTTTACTGTATATATCGGTGTCTATATCATTTATGCAAATGTACCTCCTCCACCCTGACCCTATTTTACAGGGGAACCTTTGAGACTGATCTGATCAGCTGCATCACTGTCTGGTTCGGGAACTGCAATGTCTCTGACCACAAGAAAAATGATCAGGGCCCCTCCACCCTGCATTGAGGCCACCTTCCTTGAGCGCTGCCTCCACAAGGCCACCGGCATTGTGGAAGCCCCCTCCTGTCCTTCACATTCTCTCTTTGTCCTCCTCCCATCTGGAAGAAGGAACAGGAGCATCTGAGCATCCTCTGCCAGGCGTTGCAACAGCCACCTCCCCAAAGCTGTTTGAACTCTGAAATATTTACCGACCCCATTATAAGCCTGGCTTACCACCAGCACAAGCTACTTTATCCAGTACACATTGCCCAACACTGCACCTATTCCTACAGCACATCTGTGCCATATCTGTTGTATTGTTACACCTGGTGTATTACTTATTTCTACAGCAGCTGCCGTATCTGTTATGTTGTGTGGGTACCCCCCGTGTGTCAGTGTATGTATATTCTCTATTTTTACTTAGTAGCTATTATTCTTTTTCCCCCCTCTCACTCATGTGTTGCACTCATTTACAGTCTCCGCACTTTAGGTATATATACTGCACTGCAGTCCTAGGGAACGTTATTACGTGCCACTGTATGCTGAGCATTGTATGTTGATGGTAAGACCATAAAGGTCCACTTGACTTGACTTGACTTGACTTGACTTGACGTAACTTGTTAAAACTGAGCAGCCCTTGGAAAAAGAGGCGAAATTGAAAAAGTGAGCCGGCCCACAGAGTGGTGCACAGTCATAGTGCCAGTTCTCAAACAGATAAGACGGCTGGTGCTGTGTCGATATCAGAGATTAAACCATGCAGTTGAGTGTGAGAAATCCGTGCTTCAACAATGGAGGAAATAATGCAGTGGCTCTGAAAAGTATTCACAGCAATGGATGATGTTATCAGGATTTACCAAATGGCGCTTGCTGACAGTCCCTCGTTTCGGGGGCTAAGCCTCTGTGCCTCTAGTCAGACGACTGCTGGTTCCAGCCCCGGCTTCAGAAGAATAGTCATGCCTCTGTTGGACCCTGGACAGTGGCGATTCTAGACCATTTCTACTGGGGGGGGGGGGGGGGGGGGGGACGGGGCAGATTGGGGTCAGTTGTTCTGTTAGAGGAGACAGATGCGGAGGAGACAGTATCACCTACACTAGATTGCCAACATTAAGAAGCATAAGACAATTATAGAAACAAATACGTTATTAAATCAGTGCTTTGCAGTTATATTTTTCAGTTTTTGAGAGGTGGCGAGTCCACCCAGTTCAATAGTCCCGTTGGGGATGCTGTCGTGAAGCCACATAGTTTTGAGGTCTGAGCACCGGGTCGGCCAGTGCTTCATACTCATCAATACTCATCTGATTTCTTATTTAGCCTATGTTGCTTCCACAAAGCCAAATGCAAGCTCAGACAGAAAAAAAACAGTTTCTTAGGGTACATCATTGATGAGTATGTTATCAAACCTAATCCATAAAAGGTGGCTGGTATAGAGAAATCCCCTCAACCACACAACAGAGCAGTGTTAAAGAGGTTTTCAGGAATGGTTAATTATTTGGCAAAATGCATACCGGTCTTCGCCACCTAAGGGCAACTATAGTCCGAGCTGTTGAAAGAGAGAATGGCATGGCTGTGGAGACCAGCTCCACTGGTGGCCTTCCAGAGACCGAAAACAACTTCAGCACTTCTACTGTTTGTCTGTAACATCAAGAGGGTAATGGTGGTGCCCGCTTATGCCAGCAGCTTTGGGCTCCTACTCCAAGAACATGGCGAGGATTGGATACAGCTAAGTTAATGGTAGAGGTGGCTAGGTGGTGCTGAGATCTGCTACGGTCAAATACAGAAGGAATTCCTAGCCAATGTTTGGCCCTGTGAAGGTCATTTTAGCTAGACAGTTTCCAACTGACCCAAAATGCCTGGTCCTTCTGATAAACTAAAAACATCTAGAAAACAGCCCCAATGAGACGTCAGGGGGCAGCTGAGGAGACTCCTGTGCATCAGTGCAGTGGTGTCCTATGCACCAGGGAGGGTGGCAGCTGTGCCTGATGCTCCCACCAGAGGCGCCCAGCAATATTTCAGGGATGAGCTTTTAGGGGACAGTGTGGCAGCACGCATAGACTAAGTTAGGTTCCTGCTACCCCACACTGCAGCGAATCAAAGACAACACGTGAAAGAGTACTATCAGACGAGAGGAGGTTTGCTAGAGGTAGATTGCTTAGTGGTCAGGAGAAATTGCATCGTGATACCTAAAAATTTGAGGATAGAAATACTACAATGGATTCATGATGGCAGATAAAGGGTGAGTGAAGTGCAGGGAGAGGGCGACCCAAGTAAAGATCACAAAAGGTATTGCGACAAGAGTTCAGCTGCGTATGTTATGTAAAATGAGCAGAGCACAATGGAAAGAGCCGTTAATGACAAGCAAACTTTCTGCTAGACCTTGACAGAAAGAAGCAATGAATGTATGTCTGCATAAGGCAAGGCAAGGCAAGGCAAGTTTATTAATATAGCACACTCGAGACGCAAGGCAATTCAAAGTGCTTTACAAAGACAGAAGAATGCATTCAATTAATGAAAAAATTGAAATCACATTTAAAAGACAAGAAAGGCCAAAACAAACAAATAAATAGTTAACTGAAAAGAAGTTCCATTTCATAAGGGACATTGTTACTTGTTATTGTCAGACTGCTATTGCAGGTTTTTCGAGATTCTTCTCTTTCCCCGTGGCATCCGCTGGGCAGGCTGTTGGGAAGCTGAAAGTCACTTTTGCACACCTTGGCATCCCTGTGGTGACAGTCAAGCAATAACGGTTCTCAGCGAGTCTCTGGGGAATTCAAGGACTTCTGCAGAGAGTACAGTACAACTTCACCCATATTACCTGTAGTCCACCCTATGCTCAGAGAAATGGGCAAGCTGAGAGGGCAGCACCAGCCGCGAAAGAGATTCCCAAACAGAAAGACCCCCTTCTAGTACTGGTGATATACAAAGCTGCACTGTCCTCCTGCACGGGAGGCAGCCCAGCTGTGCTTCTGATGGGACTATGTGGCCTACCTTGCCAGAGAACTTAGATTTAAAGCAACCAGACAGGAAGGTAGTTAAGGGAGTAAGTGCCTCTGCCAAGCAGAAACCGACATTCTGTTACAATTATAGGAACACAGTGCAGAGTCTCCATGTGCTGAACCTGGACAGAGGTGCGTTCACATGGTCTGAGGCCAGCGGGCCCCCTGTTACGTTCAACAATGGTGAAGATGTTGACCAGGGTGGGTTTGGACATGAAAATACGGGACAAATCAAGTCCAGTATTTGTTAAAAACTGGACACAGAACTTTATTTACCAATATGGGCCATTACCATAAAATACATGACTACTAAAAACATTATTAGCCAAAGGTTAGCTGAGGCCCCTTTTTGGCAGAGGCCCCAGTAAGATCACTTGGGCCTGGCTAAGCCAGCTTCAGCCCCTGAGCCCGGGGCACCAGTGGCAGTTGGGGACACCAGTGGCTGTGTGAGGGCCCAGTTTGACCCCAAGGTGTTTCACTGTGCAGGAGGAGCTGTATCATCTGTGGCACTTGCACCTGTGACTCCTGAGCAGGGGACAGTGCACAAGAATGACAACGCAGTGACAGGGAGCGAAACTGGCCAGCAAACACTGATATACCCACACAGGGGACAATCGTAATCAGCCATCCAGCCAGAATGAGCAGGCTAGCTCTGAGGTTTTGATGAGAGACAGAAACTATACAGACTATAAGAAATGCAAATTTTACAAGGCATATGTATAATTAACAATTATTTTTTGTCTTTGTCCTACGTTAGCGCTAGGATGTATTTCAACTGAGGTAAATATTCAAGGGTTATGTAGAGATAAGAAAAAAAGAAAATCAGAAAAAGCTGTATTGTGGGGTATGTGGGCTGGCTAGTGGTCACCTCCCACCTCAAGAGACCTTGGCTTGAGTTTCCTCCCTGGCTCCATGTGTGTGGAGTTTGCATGTTCTCCCCATTTCATCATAGGGTTTCCTCCAGGCACCTCACCCCCCCCCCCCCCCAGTCCAACACTGAAGTGAATTGGAGTTACCGAGCTGTCTATTGGTATGAATGGTGTGTGTACCCTGCAATGGCTCAGCACCCCAACCTGGATTATTCCCTATTCGCCATCCACCCACAGCTGTTAAAATTAATTGTTTACTCTGTTCTATGTCAGTGTTTCCTAACCCGGTTCTCTGGGACACACAGTTGGTCCATGTTTTTGCTCCCTCTGAGCTCCCTGACAGACAGTCCACATTTTTGCTCCCTCCCAGTACCCAGGGGTGTATTACAACTGAGCTGACTATTCAATGGTAGCACAATCCTAAATAGGCCAAGTGGGTATAGAAAATGGATGGATGGTTGTGCTGATTTAAACGCTCTCGTGCAATGTTACCTGACTCGGTTAGTAAGGAATCAGCATGTAAATGCATAAATAAATTGCCTTGTGAATAAGGAGAATAGCAGCAGTTCTCAGCTTCTGCTCGCTTATTACATTAGAAAGTCCAAGGACTCACAAGGGTCTGGAGAGATTTTTCAAGGAGAAATGCCAGGACCCTTGAAATGTGCTCTCCCATGTCATACAGCATTATAAGAGAATACTCATTGTTATTGTCATGGCAAAAGGGATGGTGGTCAGAATGCTAAATGCAGGAGTGTCAATAGTTATAACATAACTGTATTTAGGAAAGAAAAAAATGTTAAATTTTTTTGTGAGGATTTTTTTTTCCTTGAATAAATATACCCCAGTGAAAGGTTAGACTTCTCTCAATAGTTTTTTTGTGTAAAATCTAGCTAATGAATAATAAAGACATCCTTTTTAGGTCGTTTTTCACCAAGGGTGCCTATAATTTTGGAGGCCAAGGTAAATACAAGTGCTAGGCATATTTCATTTAATAGAATGTTATTAATAAAATATGTGGACATATATTTTCAGTGGAGGTAGGTTTAGTATTTAAATTCCCAGTTTTATATTCCCTTTCAAAGCAATACAATAACATAAAATGTATGCATATGCATACATGTCTCAGTGGAAAACTATACTGTAAAAATCTATGCATCCTGATCTCTGAAGGGGCGTACGATAAGCTAATAAATAAATGAATAATGAATGAATGAGAATATCCATGGCCCGTGTATATCTTGACAATAATCGTCTAACGAAAAATTCCCAATTTGAGATCGAATTGGCGGACTATTCCGCGGTTTTTAGAATCACGGAAGCGGGGTATGGTTGAGACCTCTCGTTTTCATATGTGGCGCTGCAGTAAAAGAAAAAAAAGGTAAGTCTTCATTCATGTAGGCTAATCCTTCATTCATATCTGTTTCAATACCATGATTACAGCATTCGGTCACAATTAACAAAGGCGACCGCAGGCCTTTGCCAATCAAAGTATTACAAAACATACGCATATTTAGGTGCTATAAAGTTACAGCATAATCTGGCGTTTCCATGCATCTATTTATTTATTTATTTATTGTTACTACCCCCCCTTTCAGGCGTGCCCCCCCCCCGTACAGATCACACTGGTGCGCGCAGCTCCATCACGAACGGAAAAAAGCAGCGGGGCGGGGCGGCCCGGGCCGGAGGAGGTGGCGGCGGCGGCGGCGGCGTGGCATCGCTTTTCTCGCCTGTAACCTCAATGGTCCACATCTGGAATAAAGGCTGACAGCCGGACCCGACGAGGTAAGCGCATCGCGGCGATGCCTTTATCTTAATCTCTCCTCCTGGTATGTCGAATGTCTCAAGCGGTGCCTTTTTTTTCTCCCGGAAAAGATTAACCTGCTACTCCCTGCTTTACACCAGGTATGTGTAAATATTACACTGCCGAATCATTGTCTCGCAAAAAAACAAAAAAAAAAGAAGAAAGTCGTGAGTATTGCGATCTGTCACACCCTGGCGCTGTCTTCTCCGTGCGTGTAAGGTGTGTCGGCTCTGGTTACGCCGCTGTGCCCCGTTGCGGTCTTTGTATTGAATGGTTGTGTCGTAACCGGTGCCATGCTTGGGGCGTGTTGCCACAGCCTGTAGCGAAAGGACATTCCGAATCATTGAAGGATTCAGGTAAATCGCACCAGCAAACACATGTATATAGTTCTGAAATATAATCCATTTGCATTTTAGATGCATTATTTTTCTGGGGCCTGGATATGTGGATGACACGTTGAATTCTCTATGGGGTCTTTTTTTTTACCACTGCAATAAGACAGCAGAACCATGGAAGGATGCGATGCTTTCATCAAGGCAGACAGTAATTTCACACGTATGGAATTGTTAGGTACATTTTTCCCTTGCATACCGCTTTTGTCTTCATAAAGCAATATTTCTGTCCGAAGAATAGGTACAATTGCAAATATCGTTCTCTGTACATTTCTGCTGGTGTGTGTAAACGGAGAAATTAACACAAGACGAGCACACGATATGAATACATTCAACTTAACCTAAAGCAATTATAACTAGCTGTCAGAATCTGAGGTTGCTAACTAACGATATGCGTCGAGTCCATCGTCTTTTCAGATTCAGTGACTGATCCATTCACTGGTAACAGTATTTCACGTAATGTACATCTTGCTTAATTCCTGCGGGAAATGCAAATAAGCCCTGATTATGATTAAGTAGGTTCAATTGAAGAACGTTAAATTTGATAATTTTCTGTTCCGTTATAGTGTAATATATCCTATTTTAGTGTCGTTTAAACACCCATCACGTGACTCCAATTAAATAAACGCGCTTACAATTCAAATTCACCAAGATCGCCTTATGCATTCGCCTTAATAAATGTAACCAGCCATGTTTGTTCTCCTATGACGGTTTTTTTTATGAGAATGGGGCTTTATATGCAGGTAAATGTTATCATAATGAATTCTTCAATAAAATCAGTAAGAATGGTACATTGATCTAGCTAGCTGAAACTGAACAATGAAAGTTAAAGTAGGAGTACGGTCTGGTTATACTAAGAACCATATGAATTGTATATGTTATGAATTACTTACTTAAAAATAAGATTTGTGAGTTGTATGCACTGTTTAAAAATACCCCACGTGGAATGCAAATACATTTGTGAGGTAGGTAAATTGTTACAAAAAACAGCTAATAATTGACCTTCCTGTGATCAGCAGAATACTTAAATGTTGTGTTATTTAAGTCAAGCTCACCTGCACTTAATAAATATTGCAAAGAGTTAATGTAATTAGCAAAAATATTTCCTGGGATAAAACAATGCAGCTCTGCTCTTAGACTAGGAGACTTTGAGGTCTTCCTTTTACTGGCTTTTTTGCTTATTAAATAATGACAGGCTGTAAAACTTCAGATTCCCCTGAAGAGATAATTGTTCATCCTAGGGGTCTTTTTATGCCAGTTATCGCCAACAGGAAGAGATCTCCCTTTCTAGTCAGTCTCCTTTAAAACAGTTGTGGTGCAGTTGATGTGGAAGTGTACTAGTTGCTTATTAATATAAACCTGAATGTGGGTATTAAAAAACAAGTTTATTTCATCACTGCTTTCATCAGACATTTCAAAGTTGATTCCATGCACTTAGTGCCTCATGTTATTGTCTTCTAGACAGCAGGCTGATAAACCATCTGCTAAGTGCCTCCCTCTATCTGTCTTTACATTCTCCAAGGCACTCAGCATACGGTAGCCAAAGCTTACTAACACAGAGCTCTTTAAACAGACACGCGCAGACTGACGTACCTATATAAATGGGCACCTTCCAATCATTACTGTGGCAAAAACCCGAATCCCTAATCATGACACCCTTAACCTCTACCCAACTCAAATACAATACTTTTGGCATTTTTACTTTTTTGATTGCAGTCACAGATTTTCATAAGTATTTTTATAATATTTTATAATATATTATATTTGGGGACATTTTGGTCCTCAAATGAAATCTATGCAACCCTCCCCCCCCACACACACACATAGACAACCATGGGTTATTGGGTCAGTGGCACAATATGTGTACCTATAACCACTTCAACTCTTCAAATATTTTGAGTAAAGGATAAGACAAAAAAAAACTTTAATCCTTTGTGCTCCATTTGAAGGAATCGCAACTTTGAAGTAAAATTTTCTTTTATATTCATAGTTTGAGAAATGGAAACATTTGATAGCAAAAGTATTTTCAGATATTCTCTCTCTCTAGAATGTTTGAATCAAATATCTGTTGTGCGGGGTTAGAATCCTTCTGTAAGGATGATTATACCAAGGACAGTAAGAAAATAGATGTTGCATGTGAATGTGATATGGCCTAGATTCTGACCTTAAAAAATGTTTTATGATGATTTGGTTTTCTGCTGCAGTTTTCACAATGACTTTAAGCTTGGTTCAGTTTTTGATAGACAGGGAAAAGGAACAATCCAGTCACTCAGTGAGAGATTGGGTGGGATGATACCTAGGCTGGGGTACTGCTGCATGCCTGAAAAGAAAAACCTAAAGGTTTAAGACAGATAAGTCAGAGTAGTGAGATTTCAGCGTAATGTAAATGGGTGAATGGAGGAGGATGAAGAAATGAAGAAAATCAAGGGTGTAGGTTTGGTTTCAACATTGGTGGGAACCAAATCAGACCCAGACTCCCCTAAATCTACTCACTACTAAATCTACTCATCTGTTCATGATGCTAATGTTCTGTAAGGTGTTTATACTTTGTGCTTTTAATTTTTAGTGCTGTTAGATATTTGCCCAAGGAGTGCAGGTTGCATTCAGGAAGATGCCACTGGCCATTCTGCGATTTTAATCTTTCAGTAGCTCATTAACAAATACAACACGTGCAGCTCATTAACAAAGGTGGTGTCCCATCCTGGAGGAATAGCTAAACGCAGGCTGCTCTGGGGAAGTCCTCTCTGACTGTGAAATAGATACCTCTTTGGTTACTGGAGTGTGTCCAGTTGTGGTAGTGACATGTGGGGCAGGAAGACAGAGATTTCCTTTTTGAATAAGAGGATACCAAAACCAGCGCTTACAAAAAACCTTCCCAAGGCTGCTTGTCTCACCATCTCTCCCTCTTTATTAGTGTTCTTTGCATGGCCTCTAAAAAGCAGTAGTCCATTCTGGTCCTTGAGCCTGCAGTGCACCTGGTTGCACGACATAACCTGACTGTATATACAGTAGCAAACGTTTTCACACTTTGCCTAACATTGTTTTTTTCCCTGTATCTTCTGGTGGTTTGTTTGAGTTGCTTTATTTTTTCACCACTATGGTGAATGGCTTTTGCATAAGCTACCCCTTGTGGAGGTTCACGCATTCCTTCCATGAGCAGAGCTCACGGTATCTATGGCCTATTCATACTGTCTGCGCACAGGGCGAGCGACGTAAATTTTGTTCTCGGGGGTGCCCGCGAGGACTGTGTGTGTGTGCGGACCAGGGTTTAGCAGACTTTTTGTGCATCGGTGCATGTCTACTTCACATGTGCAAGGAAATTGTGTTTTTCCAGTAGGTGGCAGAAGAAGAGAAGCAACTTGTCGAGGTTGTAGTTATGGACACTTTTGGTCTTTTGGTTAGCAGCTATGCAAGGAGGTACAGAGGTACCCCCATATATTTATAATTCATCCTGGAAGGAGCACAAAGACATATTTCGGTGCACCAATTCGTGGAAAGAAATTGCTTAAACGCAAGTCTCCCTATTTCACTACACTGCTTATAGTTGTGTTTGTTGTGATGCCTCTGCCCCCTACTGGTGTGGTGGAGTATCACTGCTGTGGGTGGTGGGACACCACCTTTGCTGTACACATGAGAGGAGGAGGGTGAACAGAGCTTTGATTTACCCCACCTACTAATCTAGGTCCCATTATGCTTGCTGTTTCCATTCTGTCGTAGTGTGACGCCTTCTTTGTAATTTCTGGAGACTTTAACCATGTCTCTCCAACAGAAACTGAACCCATTTTCATCAGTTTGTCAGCTGGAAAACACTGGATAATAGGACACTGGACCCCCTGTTTGCCAGTGCTATAGATGCATATAACTCCACAGCTCTCATCCTGGTTTACCTCTTGCCAGTGTTTAAGCTTTTCGTCCAGCAGCAGCGAGTTGCTACCATGATAGTGAGGAAATGGTCACCAGAGGCCACAGGGACCTTGAAGGCCTGTTTTGAGGTGACACACTGGGATGCCCTGTGCAAACTGTATGATGAGCATACTGCTGGAATGACAGACTGCACTTCTGGGTACATTCATTGCAGTGTGGACTTCCTCCTACCACAAAACATTGTTTGCTGCTTTCATAAAAACAATCCTTGGGTACCAGTGATCTGAAGGTTCTTCTCAAATGCCTTCATGGCTGGATACAAGGAATAAATGAAGAGGGAGCTTAGAGTCAGGATCAGAGAGGGCAAAGAGAAGCACGAGAAGGAACTGGAGGACAAGCTGGTGCAGAATGAGAGTGCTCACACTGGAGTGAATGAAGCTGGCATCAGTTTGCTTAATCAAGCCTATTCCCATCTGGATAAGCAGGGAAGCATTGTGATCATGTCCTTTGATCTCTCTGGTGTTTTCAACACCATACAATCCAAGCTGCCTTTGGAGAACCTCAAGTCAATGCAGGTGGACAGGTCCACCATAGCCCTGATAATGGACTATCTGACCTGTAGACCACAGTTTGTATAGCTTAAGAATTGTGTATCAATCATGGTCAGAAGTAGCACAGGGGCCACACAGGGGACTGTATCACCCCACTTCCTCTGTACCATTTACACCTCAGACAGTTACAACATTGACTGATGTCACCTGCAGAAATCCTCTGACGGCACAGCAGTGGTTGGGATGGGGGCAGGAGGATGAATACAGGATCTTATGAAGGACTTGGGAGTGGTGCAACCCCCCACTGTCCCCTGTTACTATTGACGGCACCAGTGAAGATGTGGAGGTGGTGAAAACACACAAGTACGTTGGGTTGCACGTAGATGACAGACTTGGAGTGTCTTGACTGAGGTCACTCCTGCATCCCTCCCTCTATCTCCCCCCCCCCCCTCTCTCTCTATATATATATACACACACACACGCACACACACGCACACACACACACACACACACACACACACATATATGTCTATATCTCTTAATGAAGATATTGGAAATGGTACTATTACTGTTTTAACTCACCCTCATTCCCCATATTCAGGAAAGTGTCCTTTCTGTTCTTTGTAAGTAATGTAAAATGGCAGACATTTTCACCACATTTAGTTTTATTTATTTAGCAGACATTTTTGTCCATTTTTGACCTATTAGTGAGGTAGATAATACACCACAAACATACAGCTGTCAGGGAGACATCTAGGCTGAAGTGCAGCTAGGCTGACCTTCCAATGAGTACCCCGATACAAGGAAGCAATCCTGGAGTGAGAGATATAGCAAGACCTTTATCCCCTGAAGTAGTGGGCTTCCATGGAGTAACCAGATGAGTATCCAATATGTCCAATATGCTAATGCAGATAAAGGGGAGTTAGCTACCTCGGAGTCAACCACTTTTTTGCACTACAAAAGATGAGCATTTCCAAAAACATTGTGACAAAAAGATTATCTTAACCGTCATAGAAGGCCTTCTACTGAATGCTGCAAAACACGGATGAGTTCCCCAATAGCAATGCAACGCGAAGGTCATCATCGGCCAATCAGGTAGCACTTTCTTTTTCTTGTTTTTAACTATGCTTCCCTGGCTACACAGAATAATTAATTGAAGAATACAGAAGAATAATTAATTGGCGGGCTGCCTCCCGGGTCCTAATATCCTCATTGCTACATGTATTATATCTACTCAGCCGTCAGCTGATAATGCAGGAAAAATGTACAGCATACATGTATGCATAAATGGTGTTTCTGCTAGACTAGGCTATCTTATTTTAAGATGGCCATAAGAATCTGGCAGAAGAGACGCATTGAGCATTCACCACAGACAATTTATTGACACACTTATGAAAAGTACATTGAACATTGTAAGCCTTTTAGTGTGCTTGCTAGACACCATTTGAAAGAGCGTGACCCTTATAAAAGCAGTAAAATTTCACGGAGTCATCACAGTAATCATTAAATAGTATTTGAATTTCCATTCATACCTTGAAGGGACAGTTCAACCCAAAAACTGAAAAAAGTTTTATGTTTAGTGCTATCTATGCATTAAGGTTGTTCTACTAGGAGTTGCCTAGTGTTGGAAATATTGGCCACAGAAATGTTAGGTTTCTCTGAATTACATGGGACTGAATTACATCTTTTTCTGTGGAATGATTGGCGTGCGGCATTCAGTAGCAGAAAATAGTTTGTACATTAAATTGCTCAGTACAAAGTCTGTGGATTATCATGAGTAACTGGGTCATGATTTCTGGTAAGAGACATTGCTATTGAATGCAGTGAATTTTTGTGGCACTTTAATCACCACAAAAAGAATGTAAGAATATATTATCAACCACATTGAAACTGTCCTACGACAAATTTTCCTTTGTGGATGTTTTATGCGCTGAGCTGTTAAGATCTTGGATAGTCACTATTTAGAGCAGTAATTCAGATTTCTGAAAGACCATACCTCACCACCCTGGGTCCGTCTCTTGCACATTGTGACAAGTCAATAGTTTTTTGGTATTTTGGTATTTTTTGCAGTAAGCATTTGATCTCTAGTTTCTAGCTGTCGGTGAAACAAACTGAAAACTCAAGAAATGTTGAAAGTAAATTCAACAAAGTAAATTCTTTGATGGAATCGATAGCTCTGTGCTATGGTCTGCTGTGGGAGCTAAGGTAGCTCCTAAGCATGTTCTGCATATACAAACATAAACAGACTGTTGATTGTAGTTTATTTCTAGTCTTCTGGTACGTAAGCATTCTTAACAGCATCATGATGATAGATGTAGGTCATCAAGATAAACAGAATGTTTTGGAAGTTCTTTTGCTGGTGAAACTTCTGATGCATTGACAATTTCATGCTCACTTTGCTTCAGTCAGGGGCTGGTCCTCTTGCTACGCCACTCTGACTGTGCAGACATTCATTAATAGAGTTGGTGATGCTACAGGTGAGCCCAGTGAGTTTCATTTGAACTGAAACGGTTATTATTTTCCCAATTATTCCAGGATTGTGCGTAGTTACTATGACAACAGTGACAGGCCTGAAGTCAGAAGATAAGAACGTGACAGAGGCGCCCCTGGAGGCAAAGGTGGCCGCTGGCGGCTCACAGGCTTTACAAGGCATGAGGACCAATCAGGTAGGTGGGAATATTGCTCTGTTATGATTTGCACATTTCAGCAGTATCTGTAAACGCTGTGGGTTGATACGCTTATTCAGTGGGGTGAGAACTCCAGACTAAAGGAGCTGGTGCTTCTAAAAAAACTTACAGGGGTGGGGGGGGGGGGGTAGTTGGAGGGGGGTTTGATAAACCAGGTTTTTTGA